>VBVQ01001065.1:0-41010 GCA_011636635.1 Tetramorium simillimum
ATATACACACACACACACATACTCACACACCCTATATATATTAATATAATATATATATTAATATTATATATATATATATATATATATATATATATATATAGAGAGAGAGAGAGAGAGAGAGAGAGAGAGAGAGAGAGAGAGAGTGTGTGTATCGTAACATGTGATACCTACTTCAGCGGTGGGCAGAAGACACAAAACAACAAAAACAATGACGAAAATGTTCATGCGTCCATTTGATCTTATTTTTGAGTTATGGTCATATTTGTATTCCAGTAATGCAGAAATGCTTACCTTTAGGAAGTGCGCAAAATGGCCATCTTCGGTCCATTTGTCTAGAGAACAAACAGGAATAACTCATAGAACGTACCTCGTCAACAGGTCGAGAGATATCGAGTATGGTGTACAAACAGTTTCGTGAAACCACTTGACTGTAACTCGGAAACAAGGGACACATGTTTATATAAACTTTTGTCATTGTTTTTGTGCCGTCTGTGCCTCCAACGCAGATGTGGGTCCCACATGTTACGGTACGCCTTGTATATCATACTTGATATCTCTCGATCTGTTGACGAGGTATGTTCTATGGGTTATTCCTGTTTGTTCTCTAGCATTCAGAAGATGGCCATTTTGGATACTTATAATGATAAGCAACTTTACATTACTGCAGTACAAACGTTTTTACAACATGGAAACAAGATTAAATAAAATACATATTTATATTTTTGCCATTGTTTGTGTACATCCTGTCTATCGTTGAAGTGGGTGTCCTACATGTCCTATATGATACACCCTGTGTATATGCTATATATATATATATGCTATATATATATAAATTCTTAGTAGTCAATATATTGTAAAGGATATTAATTGTAAAGGAAGGATTTAATGTTTGCTGTAGCAAATAATAACCAATTAATTGAGAAAATTGAAACTAAACATTTGTCATAAATATTTTCGTCTTTTCTAAAATATTTCTAAAATAAACGATCTTAAATATTTATGTATTATGACTATCTATAATTTAAGAATGAAGATAATATCTACGTGTTGAAATAAACGTGTCAGCTTTGAAAATTTATATTTTATAACTATCTATAATGTAAGATAAATATTTTCGTCTTTTTTCAAATATTTTTAAAATAAACGATCTTAAATATTTATGTACTATGACTGTCTATAATTTAAGAATGAAGATAATATCTACGTGTTGAAATAAACGTGTAAACTTTGAAAATTTATATTTTACGACTATCTATAATTTAAGAACGAAGGTAACGTCTTTAGGTATCAATTTTACTAATTTACAAGCACGAATGCACGCGATGAGATCAAGCAGTATTCAATGTTTGAACGCATTCAATGTAGCTGAAAGTAGCAAACCGATGGTGGTCAAAAGCTCCCGATTATTACATTCGAATCCGTCATTTCCATTTATTTTGCCTATTCAGTATTACATTCCCATGGATTTTCTTTCACTTATGAATGTCCGAGTAAATATCCTCATTTATCATCAAGGAATCGCACAAAGCGTTGTTGCTAAAAAATAAAAAATTAAAAGAAAAAAGAGGCTATGAGAATCAAGTACGGTTAGTGACCCCTGGGTCAACGTTACGTAACATTTAATTATCAATTTGATACAAATTGCAATTTGCACTTCCACTTTGAGCCATTTTCAGCGTGACACAGTAATGGATAAATTAAATAATCACTCCAGCATAAGATGAGTGTTTAAAAATTGAATATCCAAAGATAGTGTAATTTTCAAGAGAAAATACCAGTAAAATTCTGTTAACATTCTAGTCTGCAAAATATTCGTGCTAAAAATAAAAGTTAGAAATAAAGAGAAGTAAATCTACTCATCAATCTAAAACTAAAACACGTGAGATTGACAGATTGAAATCTGAAGAAATTTTGAAACAGCGGTGGCTAGTATAATCGAGATAAAGATACAATTTAGAAATAGGTTTAGTTTCTAATAACAGTTCGTTCAGACTGGGGTCAATCAGACCGAGGTCAAAGGCAAACTCTAACTTACTCTTATTGTACTCTCCAAGCATCAATATACACACATATCTCATCATATCTAACAAGTACACGCATTAAATTGATGCTTTTTATCTTTTTGTAAAAAGTGTTGTAGATGAGGAGAAAAGCATTGAAGAGGGGATTAAAATTAATAATAATATATATAAGGAATAGAACAAAATCATTAAAAATAAAAAATATATTTTCTTTATATATTTCTAATTGACAAATGTTTCTAGGAAACAGTAAATTTAGATTCGTTAAAGAGAATTTCGAGCTATTATATATGACTAAAGTTTTTGGATTCTTACAAGAAATATGTTTCGCTACTGAAAATATAGTTTAATATATTTCATATATGTATTTCAGAGGCCAATTGTACGAATTGTAACATTAAAATAATATTTGCGCAAAAAGCGTGGAAATACGCCCAATTTACAAGTATCTTCTTTTCTTTGCGAATCTAAAAGCGATTCCATAGTCATAGAATCTGGTCACGGAACCAGAGAATCCATAAAAGAAGGAAAACGTGCGAGGAGCCTGGGGCATCCTGCTCGGCTGTGCATACACCTCCGGATGAGCACGGGGCTCGCATTCGCGAAGAGGGATTGAATACGAGGGGCGCGGGTTATTCCATCATCCATCTTGCAAGCGTTAATATGAGTATCAACACGACCGCGTTGCTTTTCCAGGCGCGGGCGCTTTAAATAATTAATTGGCCGGCAAAATGGGACGCGCGGATATGAGTTCGGGCCCCCATTCGTTAATTTCATGGTTCATTTTGTGCGCTCTTTTCCGCTCGCCGCGTTTCCCCGCCCTCCTGTCCTGTGAACGTACACGACCCCATCCTCCTTTTTCATTACACGGCACTCGGCGTTTATAAATGCGACGGCCTATCAGCCGTACGTAATTCTTGCTGTATGCACTAGCTGCCACATTGGCGGTAATTGTCAACGATTATCGCGCTCATACATTTTCCTTCTTTTTTGTCTCCCCGTCGCTTCGACAAATGCTACTATTTTGTACCAGTAAAGAGGTATACTTGTAAAAACGGAGAGGATCTTTATACGCGGCATACGATAACGATGTTACATTAAGCAGAAGCGTTTTTATTTATTTATGGTATTTGCTCGTGGAACTGATATTAATTACGAGATTCATGGTAGCATGGTCTAAATAGCATTTTCAAATGCAAGATTGTACAAGAAATTGTAAAAAAACAAATTTACGAAATTATTTCGCCATTTAACTCGACGAAGAGAGAGAGATACATCACATTTTGCGGGCGTTTTATCGCGCAATTTGTAGCATAATTGCAATCGTCCATGTCTTTAATGTTCTGCTTTAAAGATAAGATTTTGTATTTATATCGCTTTGGATTTATATAGACGCGCTAGATGCATTACGAGCTCGTTCTACGGTTTTGCAAATTGATCTTTCGTTTCTGTAATACCGTAACATATAATTCTCTAAAAAGAATCATCGCTGAGTCAGAATCAATGTTTAACACAGAATCGTAAATACGATCGCGAATAATAGCCTGTTCCACGATATGACGAAAATATTTTTGGTAAACATTGAGAAATACGCATTGGCGGACTATTGATTAACGATCGTGCTGAATGAGATTAATATCGACCAAGTGACGGCACACTAAAATACGCCGACGAAAATTATTCGGTCTAAAAGCACACGAATATAATGTATTTTATAAAGCGCTTTCTTGCTAAATATTGCAAGGACCATGAGAAGAGTCAGTTCGCGTATAAATGACGGGAAAAAGGTGCGCATGTAGCGATGGAAAAAAGTTTAGCGGCCGACGACAGAGCGGAAATGAAAGTAAGTCCGCAATGATTCAAACAAGCGAGTAACAGATAGAACAAACTTTAATTAAAACCAAAGTTTTAAGAGACACGGAAGGCGGAAGGTCGCGGTGGAATTAAACGTTGGCGAGAATTGCGTAACGTTTCTCACGGGGTGTTAGAGAGCCGCGGATACGAGGGACATTATTATGGCAGAAAAATGCTTGAGCTAGAAAGCAGTGAGAGAACACGACGTCGACAGTAATTTGAGTAATAGAAGAGATCTACGAGAAAAGACAAACTTCAATTTGTGGGACAATATTGTACGAGTTGAAGAGAATATATTCTTCTCTGTTTTCCCAGATATCTCATGCGCGAAATTTGACGCTTGTGATATTTCCTGGTGACTCCACCAATCCAAATCAATTCATCACCGCGTCAAAAAAACAAGTCGAAAAAAAACCGAGCAAATAAACGCGTATCGATAACCATATGGGCAAGAGTAATTATTGTATTATACATGAACAAAAAAGGTTCGAAAATCGTTTTTTTTATGCTTTCGCATCGCTGTACTTGCGCTTATCGATTTCGATTCAATACATTAATTCTCAGCAGCGAATAATTTATGCATTTTTACGGTAATATTGACAGACGGTGGCGTTGTGGAAATCATTCATTATTGAATTGATAACTGAATCCGTTTTATCGAGATATTCAGTTTGGACCATATCTATTGTATTCGCTAGTAGAATATTATCTTCTCAAAAGTGAAATTTATATAACATAATTATATTCGTAATACAATCGATGAACGGCGATGTATTATTATTGAAAATATTGTAATTGTATTAAAAATTTATTAAAAATATTTCAATTAATTTGAGAAAATGCCATTTTCTCGGGATCGCTGAATCTTGGTAGTCTAATAATATATTTATAAGTATGATTTTTTTGTAAATTTTTTTCAACTTCTAGTAAACTGCGTACCGATTATTATTTCAGGTTTAAAATACAGTTTTTTTGTTGGAACAATAAACTCATGAAAATATTACACACTAAAAATATTGAATTTTTCTTAAGAACATAAATTAATTTTGTGTTATTGTAATTTTGTGTCAAGAATACAAATAGCCTCATTTATACGTAATTTGTTCTTTTACTAATAAAGTTTCTTTTTCCCAATTGGTATGTCGTCCTCGTGAATGCCGTGTGTCAAGCAGATAGAAGAGGTTGAAGGGGTCAACGCGACAGCGAGTACGGCAGCATTTCGTTCTGGAATCTCTCACACTCCTGAGTTTATCCTTGTAAACTTTGTTAGAACCGCTTGTTCACTCTATACCTACAGAACTGCCCCAAGAGCGCCGCACTTCGTTCTAGTTACGAATTCTTTGACAAATACATAGAATTTGTCGAGCGTTTTCCAAATAAAAATTTTGTACGTACGTCATCTGCGTCGAAGGCTCGCGGGCATTAAATAATAATTAAATTTCTCTGTTAACTTAAAAGCAATAAATTTCTATTAAGCCGAAGTTCGCTCGAGATTAATCGCGCGAAAAAGTTTGTTACCCGACAACATTCGACGATCAATTCTGCGAAACTCTTTAATTTTCATTCGTCTGCAAATAAGAAACTGTTACCGGTCTCGATTCTGAAACACAGCCGCCATTATATTTAGATTAGATGGAGAATTGCGAAAGAGAATGCGATGATTCCGGCACATCTTGCACATCTAAATATGTCGCAATTAGCTGATGCACGCGGAAGATGTGCTATGCGAATTCCAGAGTTTCGAAATATAACGTGTAATCCCTTTTCATAGTCAGCGCGAACAATCTCGTTCCCGAGGGAAGCTATTGTGCTTCTTGCTACGTGTTGTAGCGTTCAGCATTAACGTTACAATGCCTAACATTAAATAACTCATTGCGGACGTCGGCTAATGCGCCTCCCAGATTGTGATACAAACGACGACTAAAGCTCGTCGACGAAACGGACGGATAAAAATCGACGTTGAAACAATCGACGCGATTGTGTTCGAAGCGATTCGGCATGAAATATCCAGCATAAACTGGCGATTTCAAGGCTATCGGGGCGAGCGATTTGTCGCTATGACAACATGATCATCGGATCTGCCGTTCGCAATAAATAACGCGACGATTAAACAACGGATTTCGGCGAATACATATCGTGTAACGAGCTCGTATCGATATTTTTGCTATGTGAATTGTTAGTCATTTGACGGCCGCGTGTCTTTGTCGACTAGATCGGATCTATACTACAGTATTCCCTTAATCTCTTTTCCAGCATGATAATTGTATCGTTATGATACTTATGTCCATTTCTACCACGACAGATTAATTTTAATCTCAGTTTAACTTACTTTCTATCTTTTTTTATCCTAAAAATTAGAAACAGATAAAAAGTAAGTTAAACCAAGATTAAAGTTAATCTGCATTGGTAGAAATGGATATTAAATACACATATCTAATCGTACGTTTTGAGTGTCCTTTGGAATGTGATAGAGTATAACGATTCGGTTTTGATGGATTTATAGAGCTTTAGCGAGCTTAGCGAGCTTAAAGACGCGACTTTGCGCTTGTATTGTTTTTTTTCCGATCGTGCCGTTTCTTTTTTTTATTCAATGTGACGGGGGACCGTGCAGTCAATACCGTATAAAGCGCAAGCTACGTGACATGAATAATTCCGAACGTGTTAAAGCGTGACGAAGCCTGCCACCAGCCAATAGGTAGACGAGCGAGAAGCAAGCATACAGGCAGGCAATCTCCTAACACAGAGAATCGGCGTTCTTGCTCCTCGCGAATGATCAATTAAGCTTGCGACGGGCAGGCGAGATGTATTCTGTATCGTGGCTGATTTGATTTCCCTTTTAATATTTTAAAAAATTCTTTTTTTTTTCCATATTCTGTAGGAGTAAAAAAGCATCTAATATAATTGGAGATCAAATTTATCATCTCTTTAAGTAACTTCCATCAATTTAGGGCACAAAAGTTATTCATGAAAACCATTATGGGATGCAGAATACATCGCGCTACGAAATATGGTAAACGTTATTTGTCAAGCATGCATTGTAAAGCAACGCCGATAAATGTTTAAAAACTACGGACCTATATTTGATCACCCTCTTGAAGGAAATAAACCAGACACTGTTTTCGCGAGGCAACGTGTGTATGAATAAACGAAAAATGACTGGCGAGTGTCGATTAGGTAGCCGAGCTATTATTCACCCGCGACGTGTTCGCCGCAGGCGTGAGCGTCGCGACGCTTCGAGGCATCCATTAATGCGCTCGCTTCTACGCGTCTTTTCTGGGGTGTTTCTTTTTTTTTTCTATTCGCTTCCTTGCGGAAAAGCCTCGATTACAGTGGGCGGCCGCGTGCGTCTGGTATCGATATTTCAGAGGTAACGAGACTGCCCGGCCCCGGTGCGGAAAATAGCCGCGCCGATAAGTCGAAGGGGATTAATATTCGACGACGAAATTCGTCACTGTCGGCCGCAGATCTCCACCCCCCCCTCCCGTTCCAGTTAAGCGATAAGTAGCTATTCCTTTCCAACGCGTTTTTCGTTTCAACAGGACCCTCGGCGGTGTTTTCAGTGAAGTGGAAATTGTCGGATCCGAAGAATCCGCGCGCTGTAATCACCGCCGAATAATCGAATGCAATTTCACCGTCGATATTTTACATTTTTAGTTCTCCTAGATAGTATCTTTATAGTGCGCAAAATAAATAATTCACGGTTTTTTAAAGCATTTTCGCTGTTCGCATGTTCATTATCTACATCGAATATAGCGTACTTTACTGATTTAATTAGAGCCTCTATCACGCTACGTATTTTCAGGAAATAAATGAAACGTGTTACAAAAATTGCTGAAACGCTATTTATATATCGGTTTATATATTTGATTTTTTGAGAATATCCTCTGCAACGGATATTATTCATGATATTGCATTCATAATTTATCGCGCGAAAACGGAAAAGGGGAACTTCGTACGCGCGAAAAATTCAATCGCCGGAGGAGTATCGCCGGTCAAGCAGGAAGGAGGCAGAAATCGTCTAAAATAAGATAAGATGTGCGAAATTTACGGAAACCATGTGTCGCCACGCACGCTCGCGAAGCAAAATCTCGCGGAATTTCGGCTCTGCCAGATGCGCGCAAGGAGTGCACCGTTTGCTTTATAAATCCGCGGATAAAGCACGACGGGGAAGAATTTCCCGCGGATACGGTAGGGAGACGGAACGTTTGCCGAATTTGCAGCTCCCGCCGAGTTCAGCCAGTTGCCCCCGTGCCGCCCGTGCCCAATTCGACGATGGATCTTCGACGATAGTGCCTCGCGAAGCCGGATTCGACGATCGTTCGATTATATCAGCGCGCGGCTCCGTTGAAAAAGTGATGAAATTCACATTTTGCACGAGCGTTTCGCATTCTGACGAGGCGCGGAGGAGCGCGCCTCGCGCCACATCGACATCGAACTATTTAATTTTTATCGGCGCGCGATGACCGATCGAAATTTGAGTTTTTTTACCGTGGGTGCGGGCGATCGTGCCGAGGGAATAATTTCAATTGCAAATGCGTCTCGTGATTGATACTGCATGTGGATCAGTCGGTCGCATTTCCCGGCGACCGTCGAGCGTACGATGTGTACGTGTACGTGTACGCTCGCATTCGCGCGCACGCGGCTATGAATAAATTCATAATGTTGAGAGAGTGATGCGTGGTGCACGGGGCGGCACTTTATCGTGGTCACACCGCACGACCACCCGAGCGGATAAGGTTCGAGGATAATATTCGGCGCGCATGCAGAGAATCTCGCGCGTATCCCCGCGGGGTCTTTCCCTCGTCATTTCTTTTCTTCATTCGGGGAAAGGACTTTCCTGAGGGCCCCGTAACTCTCCACGTCGCTCGATTGAGTATGCGGTGCGCAAAGTCAGAGAGAGACTGCGGTACATTGCGCCGTATCCTGTGCCGGTGCCGGAGTCTAATTCCGGGAATCCTGTAATCTTCCGGACTTTCAAATATACATGCAAGCATATACACACACACACACACACACACACACATATATATATATATATACATATACGTATACACATACATGCAATTATACGTAGCGTTCACACGTGCATGCTGGAGACGCAAATAATTTGAGATCAAAGTAGAAAACGGTAGAGAAGAAAATTGGCGAACGTTAACCCCGTTGCATAACGAGCACCCCGAGTACTTTTAAGACGCTACGATAATATTTATGGTCTGCGCTAATGTTTTATGACCAATAATAATTTTGAAATTATTTACGAGCGATCGATTCTCATCTGCATGCAATCAATGATTTGAACACGGCAGCCTGTTCATGTTTATGATAATTAAATTAAACGAATAAAATGTAATAAATTATGTACGCATGTCTGAATAATTTCAAGTGATTATATTTACGTTTCAAATTTTTGCCTCCATTTGCATTTCCTACAAAATTTATTCATTTAACGGCCATAAGAATATTGAAAGGATTTATCAGATCTGTTAACGCACCCACATCACCTGAGAAATGGAAAGCTTGTTCTACATCTCCTTATTTCTCATTGATCGTGACGTATATACTCACACAGAACTAAGTTAAAATCCTAAAGTAGCGAAATATCTACTCTACGTTTACAGTCTATACATTTTTATTTCGCAAAAAGATGCAGCGCTCAGACATTCAGCACTCCGATCCCTTAAATATTTAATTCGGCAGGATGTATCGATGGATAGATGCTCTTGTAAACTACAACTTAGTAACATTACTATGTACTATACAGCGACGATACGAGAATCTCGAATAACGCAATGGAAATATTCTCAAACAAAAAAAAGGATGATATGCGATTTCTGAGACATTATCCTATCTCTTAAGATTGCTTGAGAATCAACATATTCAGTTGCTACAACTTCTAAAGAAATATATTGACAACCAATTTGAATTTTTTAAATAAAAAAATTTGAAATCGAAAAAAATGTCCAGACTAAAGTTTGGCTGATTGACACTTTCCGCTCTCCGGTTTAACGTAACGTATTTTAGCAAGTATGCTGATGCGCTATCAACAAGTCGAAACAGCTTCTTTTTTTTACATCGCAAGTTCTAGCATGCAAAATAAGTATCTCGGTACTTTAGTCCTCTTAGCACTAGAGCACTTCTTTTTACCTGCTCCCGGTGTCACCGGCGTCTTCGTCGAGAAACTCTTGACTTAACATGGACACTACCGTCAGACTTTTATCAGTCGGTGCGCGCGAATCGTAAATTCGGATTAAAGATTCGTATCTAACTAGTCAAGTCGATCAAAGTGACTCCTCTCAGCGTGTAAATTCACCTTTCGTATTATGAGTCTCGAAGATCGATGCGTCTCTCTTTCTGGCGTGTATGAAAGCATGAAAAGCGTGAATCTCCGACGAGTTCGCAGATTCGAAATAGGTGGGAATCTCACGGCTGTAGAACAGTTTCGACGCTTTTCACGAAGATATGACACGTATATTCATCCGTCGTGTGAATCTACGGAATGTTACCGTTCTGACATGTGTCCTGAGCGAACACGAGGCACGCAAGCAAACGTAAGCAAGGACGCGATGCGACGCTTTGTCGTCGCGTGCACTCGATTCCTGCAAGAGCGACATAGCAGTGGCCGAATATGCCTTTGTAACGTCGGACCACGTGCGCATAATCGCGCGCAGTACCATCGCAAAATGTAATTTACGGATACACGGCGAAAACGCGGCCGTCAAATAGACACCATCGCGGCGCTCCGGAAGATGCACAGGCAGATTGTTGAAATTCCCAAGTGCAAGACTCTTGCATGCTGGAGGCAGAGAAACGAGAAACTCGGGAAAATGAAATTCGCTGCTTGTTCTTTATTCTCGGATTTTCCAGGCAGATCAACGTGGTGCAACGCGTGTCGAAAGTTCGTTAAGGAATAAAAGATAAAGTTTAAAGGATCAAAAAAAGCATAACTTAAAAGACAAAGGGATAAAGGGCGAAGGTAGAAGAGATGTTTATTAATATTAAGAGGCTGTAGATGAATAATCTTTCTTCATACAATATTAATGATGTCTTCTTTTGATACTTTATCCTCTACCTTTTAACTTCTGCTTCTTGTATCCATTGACGAATGTGTTGATCTTTTTATCATTTTCACAAAATGGATGGAAATCTTTTTGAAAAGACCCCATTCGACTTGTGCATTTTACTTCGTAAAGTACATATTGAATAATAACTTAATTTTGATTTAATCAAGTTAAGAATCCTCGACAGTAATTACTTTATCAAGATCAACGAGGTTTATATCCGATAAAAAAAACTCTGTTCGCGGATTCTTCGTTTAAGATGGCTCATCGTAACTGATTATTGCAAACAGATATTTCCACCGAAGATTCAATATCGCCCATCTCGATTCACGGAGGATCTCTCTAAAGTTCTCATTTTCGAGAACCGATTGAAATCGACTCTTGTCATTGGAGCGATAAAATCGACATTTCACGCGAAAAATTCAGTGATTAGTATTAACAAAATTGTCGATCAATTATCACCGCAATTATCGTCGTTAATTGAAAGGGAGCAGTATTCTAATAAATTGTGAGAATTTGCGAAACGCGAAACAGATCCATCCCGGACTCGAATTGTCGTTTAACTTCGAGAACAGTTTGCTTTGCCTGTGTACAGGCAAAATCGCGTCTCACGCTCGTAACCGCAGAAGCGAGTTTTCGTTTTTGCGAAGTCTGTTATTGTAAAGCGACGTGACTACGGTTGCAATCTTCGAGAAAGATTTTGCAAATCCCGGGAAAGACCTCGCGTTCAGTCGAGTGCACAAGAATCGACCTCCTCTCTGTTCACGATTTCACTCCCGCGATCTACACATTTCGCATTCCGGTAAGTGTTATAGCAAAGTCAGTTTGATTCCGTTAAACGAATGACGTCATATTTTGCGTAACTGACATCACTGGAAGGTAACAGTTTCTGTTTGCATGAAGGAAATACTAAAAGGCTTTTATTTAAGTATTTCGTGAATTTTCGTGTAATAGTAACGACAGCAATAACAGTAACGAATAAAGGTGCATTTACTCGCAACACCGTTATTTGAAAAGTCGCGAACGGCTTTCTTCGAGAAACTCAGACCGCTTCGCGAATAGAGGCAAACTTTAACTTCGTGAAGGGCGCCACTGATTACGGACGATTTAAAATTGATTACACCTTGGAGCACCGCACCGGAGGGGGGAGGGCCTTTGAATGGCAATAGTGACTTCCGGCCCTCGGGAAATCGAACGTCACAAGCGAATACGCTCGGACAAAGACCCCGTAAGATTATAGAGTCTCTCAAAACGGATCGGCCGTTGTTACGAGCAAGATCGTTAACTTTATAATGACACAATTGATAAGAAGACCGGACCACGTCCCGTCTATGCAGGTCAGTGCCCTGCTAGAAGAGTCGAGCTCTTTTATACGGATCAGAGACTCTCAAATAAAATCATCTTATATGCCCCGCAACCATTTCCGTCCTGTCAGAATCATATCTATTTCGCTATTATTGCGCTGTTAGATGAAACTTTCTCGAAAACTTTGTTCAAGAGAAATGTACTCTTATTCAAAAGTTATATTTTATAATAAATTTAATTAGCGAAACGCGCGCCGTGTTAAATATTCAGCATATTTGGTTGCAATCACAATAGAAAATAAAATTATTACCTGTATGATTGACATATTTTTTATGCAACCAAAATAGATTTTTACAAGCTTTCCTCTCATTTTTTTTATAAATAAAAAGCGTAAATATTTAACATTTTTTCTGTACATTGTAATGCATAAATACAAATATTTATTTAACAGTATAAAAAAATTCAGCAATGCTACTGAGATTAACACAATGTTGTTAAAAAAAAATACAAATTTGTACGCTTAAATGATCGAAATGTGACGCATTTAACTGCACAATCGCGGTAACAATGACAAAGAACCCCGGGCAGGGCAACGAGCGATATCCGTATCTCTGGAAAACCGATGAATTATTAATTGCCTGTTGCGCCGATTGTATGGTATAGTGATCGATCAAAACCAGTGTCACTCGTCAACGACGTAGGATCCGCCTGTCACTCAATATCGCGATTTCCATCGCGCATGGAACGGCAAAACGTTTCACCAACTGCGTGCACATATGGCACACTGGGTCACGGCATTTTTTTCATTCCCGCCCTTCGCGTGTGGTGCGAACAAGTACGGAAAGTCCGGTGCTAGTAGGTCTGAATTCCGTTATCGACGAGATAAGCGCGAAATCGATGCGAATAAGTATCGACTCCGGATGCGCTTCGATGCATCTCACGATGCACGGCTCCGGAATCGCGTTCTCTCACTCCTCCCCCGCTTCCACTTTCTTCCTTTCTACTTCTTTACCCATTCCCTTCCACGATTTTCTCTCGGGCTTTCGGCATCGACCGCGCCGCTGTCGATTCTTTTATGGTACATCGAGTCGTTTATCTTCTCCGTTTGCCCGGGTTCTCACCGCGGCTTGAATCATACCATCGAAAGGACAATGCGTCACATATAATTGGAAAAGTCAGGATTAACGCCGTAAAGAGCAAAGTAAGGGAGCTAATGCATCTTTCATTTTTGTAGTTTTTTTTTTCAGAGATCGGACGTGTAATTGTCGTTAGAAAAACGGTTAATCGTGGTTTTTTCCTTTTTTTTTTAAATTGTCGAACGCGCGTTTTAGCGCACGAGAATTCATCGTGAATGTTTTATTAAAAAAAAAGGTATTCGATGAAATTCGGCTTTTATATAACGCTGATGTAATGGAATTTATAATAATATTTAAACGTTGCAGCAATAATAAATGGTAAAATCAAACGATTGCGTAAAATACGGGCTTCACTCGAATGCAAGATAATATTTTTATGACAGATAAGTGGTTGGCAGAGGTATAAAAATAGCTACATAAACCCCTACGCGAAATGAAATGTAATTTTCTTAAAAGCATTTACAACACAAATAACTCTAACATTTGGTATAAAAATTTGCGGTGCAAGAAATGGCAAAATAAGATTAAGAACTCATTTTTCATGATCCAACTCACTTACGGCTAAGACAATGCAGGAGTCAGAAACGGAGAAGGATCCTTACGTAGTTGAGAACCGCGGTAAATGTTCTTCTACTTACTTCCCTTCTGAAGATCCTGAGGTCAATGAATCGGGCGGGCACTGCGCTTTCTTCAATAACGACCACTTTTTTTCCTATTGAGGAAGATGCATCGTACGAGCGCACAACAAAGACGTGACATAAAGTCTCGCAATAGCTTGCAATGTAACAAACGAAACACGAAAGAAATAGAAAGGAAATCTATTGTCTTATGGCAACTTTTCACGATACTAACGAAAATATAATTAAATGGTCGACGATCACACTGACGTAAAATATATTTCCGGCGGAACTCGATTTTACAGTTCTTGGTATCGTATTTCCTCATTTGACGGCGCCTGACTTCTTATCTTAAGAGCAAGATCTGAAATTTCCATAAATTGAAATTCGAGTACGGGCAATTCGTTTACTTGTCTGTATCTTCACTTCGCGGATCACGCTAAATAATTTATGTCATCGTACCTGAGTGACTTTAAAATGTTTACTCTGTACGTTTCGTATCGTGAGTGAAGAAGACCCGGTTCCCATCGCGATGATACGAAAGGGTTAACGCACTAAAAAGGAACGAGTCGAACGAAAGAAAGAGGATGAAGAAACGAAAGGCGAGTCGCGCTCTCTACGACTCCCGATGTGGTTGCTCAATATTTATTCTCCGACTGAACGCCATTGGTACGTCGTCGTACACATACGTGGTATACGTACGGGGACGACATCCTGTCGTTTAATCGATAATCCGGTCGACTTCGGTCATCCAGCCTTAAAGGCATTGCACTTCCGATCGCAGAAGGAGAGAGCCCCCTACCACTTCCCTGCCCTTTACACGCGTTCGCGATTCACGTTAGACCGTGTCTTGACTTTTAAGGATGTATGTGCCTAGTCGCTTATTTCGCCGGCATAGTATTTTTACGACGCCTGCATAATACACCGTGACACGGAGAATTCGCCAAATACGTTCCCTCTCCCTCTAGAATATTCCGCCCTCTTTCCTCTCGATCTTCCCTCTTCCATGCGCGATCATCGATTTACGAGGCAGCTCGGTGTATAACTCTGAGCACGCTCTTTTATTACATTATAAAAATAAATATTCGACTCTCGTTTGGTAGGGTGACGACGAAACGGGAGGGAGCCTGACAGTTCCACATACCCCGCACACATATTCGTCGAATAAAAATAAAACATATCCAATGGAGAACGTTTCGCACGCGCGGTACCGAACGCGATTATTCTCTGGTGCACGCGACAAAACGACGATGAGAATCGCGTTGACGAGTCCAGCTCGTTCCCGTAATGCCCGCGGCAGATGTTCCCGCCTTTTTTTATACATATATATATGTATACATATATATATATCCTAGAATGGTTCGCCTCGTGATCTGGAATCTATTGATTACCGCCCCGGCCACTCTCGTGCATTACCCCTTTACACCGTTAAGCATTACAGCTGTCACTTGCGAGTTTTAAGGCGATTTCGCTGGATCTAACCGTCTCACTTAATCCTTTTTAATCCCCTTTAGAGCTCATCGTAAATCGCTTGAATGCGTTAGCGATCCTTATGTCTGTCGTTACTTCTTTCATCCTTTCGATACTTGCGATGTTCAATAAATGCGATATATTCGCAATAATACTTCCATCAGAAAGATAAATATATCAGCGAATAATCACTAGATCTATAATTAATTAATCTATCTATAATTAAAATATTTATAGATGTATGATTATGCAATTTTATTATTTTTATTAATTTTTATAGTATTTATATGTATGTAATTATATTTTCTAGGTAACAATGTAATCCTATAACTTTTAATTGCTTTACACATATATTCACAAAGTATCGGCAATGTGTAGACTGTCTCTATTTTTATATCATGGACCGTAGATACCAATATCGATAACCTTTCGATAAACCTGTACTGTTGTAAAATATTCAATATGCACGCGATGTTTTTGTGTAATTAGCTGATCTTCGTATATTACTGATAGCAAAGTCAACATTTAGGATTAACATAACGAGCACGCTATAACAACTGCAATATTATTCTTGTATAACATAAACGAACAACGTACATAGAGTTATTTCGCACGACGAAATTCCGTGTACCAATTTGCCATATACATTTAATCATTGCTACACCGCGGTTTATCAAAGTTTATCTGTTTTAACATATGTATATATGCTAATATACAATATAGCTAGTAAAAATGTGTCACGTAAATTTTACGAATGTCTAAATAACCGGCTATAAAGCTGACGGCTGCAGCATCAGTTAATACGATGCGTGGGACTTGATATCTCAAGTTCTCGGGACGAGACATCTCAGTTCTGCATGACGTAGTGAACTGCCAGGTATGATATACCGATGTTTGCACGGTGAAGACCCGGTAAGACCCTCGCTATGCTGTATCCTTGTTGGATTTCGCTTTCCCGATAGGTCAGACGTGGATTAATGTCGGCATTGCGTTGGTCTTGCGCACGTTCCGTCAGCCGGATAACGAAACGAGATGGACGTGCGCGAAAAAGTCTTCAACTATACGCAGACTGCGCCGCATTTAATGCAGAATCAATCGCGACGTGTTACGCTCACGAAGGGATTACCGTGATTGTAAATATCCACTTGCCCGCGTGCTGCTTGGAAACGGGATTTACAGAACTGGCGAGCCCAGGCAATATTCTTTTACAGCTTTCGATCGGACGGGCGGAAGGTGTGGCGAATCGACGAATATATTTTGCTGGTGTGCGATCAAAGATCGAAAACGCATTGCGAGAGAGAGAGAGAGAGAGAGAGATACATATAGCGGTACAAGATAGAAGTTGAGATACGTCGAAGTCGAACGTATGTAATATATCATAAAAGAGTGTTATGCGTCTACATCGCTATCCGGAAAAATATTGAAATATTTGAGAAATGCCTTTTCAGGGGGGGAAAAAAAATTTCACATCGGAATCGCATGTAAAGGATGTTCTATTTTAAATATTTTTAAAAAATTCACCGCGCTAGATTACCATGTTGGATAGCGAAATTCAATATATAAAAAAACATTACGATGCATTGTAGATTAATAACAAAAAAAATGACTAAAGCTATTTCGGAGTCTGCGGTCCCAACAATATTCGGTTGTATCGCCCGTTATGCGGGATGTGAAATCCGCGAAACGCTCCTTTGACGAACGCGATATTCGTGAAAAAACTGGGGCGCCACAAATATCGACGAAATGTGGAACGAATACGGGATAGCAAAAACCGCGAAGGGCTACGGCGGATACGAATGCGCACTCTTATCGTAACTCTGGATACGATTATTGCCGTTCATACGCCGACAGCTAGACCAAAAGTGTTGCGTTTCGTGCACGTGCTCGTTTTCCAGTGGGATATCTGTTACGCGCCAAATGCAGACGCTATCGTAACAGAATATCGCAGTTTTATGAGAAACGTCTACCGTTTTGTGCACGAGGGCGTCTAAGATGCGGAATGTTCCAAGCTGTTGTTAGCGTGGCTTATTGTTGCTAGATTACCTACGGTTATTCGGTTGACGACTAACGCTGTGCTTTATCGCCGGCGCATTGTATAAAACGTGGGCGGATATAAATTTCTGTCTTTACTTTACACACGGCGTATTTTCGCCGCTCACCTCGCATACGTTTTCAGGGCAACTCCAGTAGCGCGAGAGCGCAATATCTTCCACGGCGGAGTCTGTTGGAGTGGAACACCACAACTCTTATAGACGTAACCGGCGTCTCATCTCAGTTCCCGCCGCGTGGAAGCACTTCCTGTATCTCCACCCCTACCCCCTCCCCCCCTCCCAAGTGGTACAATTTTTGTTTACCACCCGCGCGAACTACCCCGTGTCGCAGTAAACCAGAAAGATTTAACGAGCATGTCCACTACGTCTCGAAATATGTACGACGTTATGAAAAAAGAAATGTAGATACATAAAATGGACGTGAAATATAAAAAAGACAAAGTGGAACGTTTGCGAAATGTTGGAGGACTCGTTAATATTTCACGACAAAAGTATTTCCGTTTCGACAGCAATATATTTGTCTATCTCTCTTTGGAATATTTCTTGGAATATTTTTTCATGATATTAAAAATCGCGCATCAAAAGACGCAAAATGGTTTTTTTTTCTCGAATATTTACTGAACTGAAAGAGAAGCTTCGGAAAAAAGTCGCGCGAATAGATTGAGAAATCCGGACTCTTAAATGCTGTTTAATGCATTGCCGTTACCAACCTCTGGATTACAGACTGTTTTTGAACTATCGGCTTCTGAAGGCACGCGATGCTTCTTTTCCACTTTGCGAAAAGCGGTAAGGACGCAGTCGATCGATCATAGTTATATAATCTCTGGTCAAAAGATATATGTCTAGAATATATTCCATCGCGTTTGCGCACTGAAAAGGAAATGAATAATCCAATCTGGATATTTAATCTCTTTCTCTCTTTCTTTCTCTTTTTCTCTCTATCTCTTTCTTTCTTTCTTTGCCCTCTCTTAATGAGGTTACCAACTACGAATAATAAATCATACATAGGATGACAAATTTCATAACACTTGAATATCTATTAGGGTGAATGCTAATGAATTTTATGTATTTTTTGCGGCTCGCATCATCCATCCGTCTCTCTTTCTTTCCCTCGTTTTGTCGCTCGTTCGCCCCCGATTTCGTAGCACGCCATTCCGTAGCACTGCTTACGGATTTACATGCCACGCAGGAATGAGTAATATCTACTTTGCATTTTGCGCGTGATTTTGTCAGTTGATGTAACATCCAGCGTATTAATAATGCAGGGCACGCGAGCCAAGTTTATACGCCTACGACACCGAAATCGCTTTTTATGAGAGAATTATTACACGCGGAACGCGAAATGTTGTTTTGCATGCCACCGCATACGTACGAACGTGTCGCGGAATTGACAATAATGAAATTTGTCCATGAGTGAAATATCGAAACAAGTAAAACACTGAAATGTCAATGTTCTATCGTCGCAATATGTTAATTTATCTTTTCTTTTCAAATACGATTAGAACAACGTAACAAGAAAAATCTCATAAAAAGTTGCACGTAGATAATAAAAATATTAACTCTTTTTAGCATCGATTTTACTGAAGAAACACGGTTAGAATTATCGTTAAACAAAAGATTTTAAGCGTGGCTGATGGTAGCGTGCAATTTGCATCGGTTCCCAAGACAAAGTAGGTCAACAAAGAATTTCGTTCCGGATTTGCAACTTTATTAGGCAACGCTTATTTCGCTCGTTAATATCGATAATTGTTAGAGAAATTTATAGTGTCTGTTTATGTTACCGTTAATTTAGCCCAGAACTGAAACTGACTAACATATTAATCTGCGTGAACGCACTGTAATACTTACACACGAGAGATGATAAGATGTCGCGAAGAAGAGCGCTTCTTGCACTTCCTCCTTCGGCATATCGATGATATGCGCGCTGGTGGAACATCGTACAATCATCGATGAGTCTCAGGCGCACGGCTCATATTACGGGCGCGTAGATAGAGGACCGCGAAGAAATTTCGTTGAGACTCGAAGGCGTCGGTAGCAGACAATAACTCGCGATCGGAAAGTCGACTGCTCCCGCTGGCTGCTACTCGATATTCACGCGAAATAGAACGCATCGCGGCGGGTGCAATCGTTTCAACGGCATTTCGCATCTCCAGAATTCAATATCGGAGGCTGACTATCTACGCCGGCGGGCCGACAAAGTGGATGATAAAAAAAAAAACGCGTGAGCATGGGAACATTCGAGATTCCATCGCGATGGACATTGCGCAAAGTGTCGATTTCAAAAACGTGATAGCAATCTGGCCATAATTGAACCGACGTCATACAACGCTCTACGCTGTCCTAAGGGCTACCTTTTTTTCCGAACATCTCGCGGCTGTTTACATCTGTTGATAATATCACCTATACACACAGCCGTTACGAATCGATCGTAATGGCTAATCTTAAAGCTTTTGCGGAGAAACTGGTGGTCACGCGAACCGCAGATGCCAGTAATTTGAGTAGGCTATCTTGTCAAGCCTCATACACTTCAAAATTCATATATCCGTAAATTGTTTCTGACTGCTTGACCCTGTTAATCTTGCATCTACTGTTTTTCTTGCTGCTTCACGTCAATTATTATCTCTATTAGATATTTGCAGGTAAAAGTTATGAGCACCCCAGCAAATTATAGACCTAATAGCAAACATTAGGCGTATTTAATATTTACATGCATCGAAATATTCTATAAATGCGAGAAAATTCAGAATATTGTACTTCAAATATTCTCGACCAATATCGATGCTACAGATTTGCGTTGCAAAATTTTATCACAATCACTTGTTACACGCTGTATTTTACGAACAAATATAGAAACAGTGAATAACAATGTGATAAATATCGATGTAGAATACATTAACTGATATATATGGATTGATCCGAGAGTAAATTTTTTAATTTGATTTAAAATAAATAAGATAATTATTATTAAAACTTCTTTCTCTTTCTCTCTCTCTTCCCCCCTCTCTTTTCTCTCCTCTTCTTTCTCTTTTTCTTTTCGGTTTCCATTTCATAATTTGCAATTTTTACTTTACAAAAATGTACGTTAAATAAAATATATAGATTCTGATTGCATTACTAAGTAAATATAAGAATAGTTCAAATGAAGAATTTCGCTCGTATAATCGACGATTTCATCTTACGAAAGTGCGCAAATATTAACGGTATATTTGGAATTCAAGATTGGATATGTGCTTCTATCATATAATATTTTGTCTGTAAAAGAAGATACCATTTTGTCTAATGAAGAAACGAAAATAATAATTAACGGTTCGCTTATAGAAGATTATGAATAAGCGCACAAATTATTAATTTTATAACTAAATTTATCCTTATTTGTTCTTATATTATTCAAAGTTTAAATAATTAATCCAAATATCTAAACTAGTTTCAATCTCTCTCTCTCTCTCTATTTTACAAATAAATAGATGAGCATAATATAATTCTATTTTTGGATTAATTATCAAATTCACGTTTCTATGAAAGAATATAAAGCGCGATATTCACATCTCTAATTTCATAATAATAATAATGATTTATTAATTTTAATTATTAACATCATATCGCATTTACCAAATTGTAAACTGCAAAATGGCTATTGTTCTCAGGAAATAATGCAGCAAATGTATAAATTGCGCATTTTCGAAAAGAGGACTTATATATATAATCGAAAGAGGAGATCAAATATAAAGAAAGAAACACATTTTACGTCCTATTGACTTATTGGTGTTTGCAATGTCCCAGCCTTATCTTAGTTGCTCGATACGTAAGGGTTGGTTTGGACGATTCCATGTCTCGACGAATGTATATCGGTCGGAGGGATGCAATTTTACGTTCCTCGCCGAGGATAAAAGTCGCCATCGACCATCGAACCCCTTGACGATATTCTTCCGAGCCTCACAAGCGAAAAGAAGTACCCACGAGATGAACTTTTCGTTATAATAGAGCCGTCGAAAGGGTTCTAGGGGACCGTGACAACAAGTGGTGTCGTAACGAGCTTTTTATAGCGGCTGTGCGTGTGTATATGTGTCAGTCGTCTCTCCCGTGTGTAAAAACGTGACTTTCTCGAGCGCGTGCCTAGCGAGCTGACTCGCACCTTCTTGACCCGCGAAAACAGCTTTTGGCATTGTTTACCGTAGAGTTCTGCAGCGGGGCCGACCCGTCGCGTATAGCGGGTGGTAAATTGGGTTATCACCGCGGGATCGGGTGAAGTATTAACAACTCTTTCGAGCAAGAAACCTAAACAGTCAAACTTCACGATAACCGCTGCCATTAGCGTGTGGACTCTTTCTTTCGGATACAACGGCAACAGGATACTGCGGTTTTTCATGTTTGGAAAATAATTGAAAATATTTCCGCATAAATGGTTACGCGCGTGAAGAGTTTTTATCGAAGCGTTACTTGTATGTGCTTGCGGAAGATAAGGAAAACACGAAACTACAAGTATCGATATAAAAAAAAGTGTTAACAGTAACGACAACATTGAAAGATCGGATACAATTTTATATGTAAATTTTATATGTAAATTTTATATTTAAATTTTATATGTAAATTTATGTTGTCATGAGAAACATAAATATAAAGTAATGTTAAATTGTGTACGATACTTTTTTTTATACCGTACATTTTATAAAGTAATATACAAGTTAAAATTACACGTATTTTTTAAGAGCTATTATCATGGAACAATTAAGATTTCTGAGTAATTACCGTAACTATATTGCATTTATATTGAAATAAATGAGCTTTTCTAGATAAGAGCATTCGTAAATGCGGGCTTGTAACCCGCTTTTGATTCGTTAATCAATAAATGATCATATAGGTAATTTAATTCCCTATTCGCAGCAATAACGAGATATCTGACCATTTATTGATTAACGAATCCAAACCGAAATTTCGACTCAATTTACAAGCTCGGTTTATCGATGGAGAATATCATCACGTAGAAAAATTTCGATGGAAAATACATAACGCGAAGCTCGAATTTATTCTTATCCTTACCTAACCGAATCCATAATAAGAAATTCAAACAAATATTATCAATTTATTATTTGATGTTAAACCGTGCAGATATGTGTACAAGTTTCAGAATTGCAAATTTTAAATACAAATAAAATCATAAAATAAAATGCGGAAAGCCGAAGCGGGAGCTAATAGTTATTCTGTTCAAACGAAGCCGCGTGTTTCAACAAAATATTTTCTCTCTCTCTCTCTCTCTCGCAGTTGTTGAGAATATATTTCTACGTGCGCACAAATGTGCATGTACATTTGTTGTATATTGACGTTCTAAAAGTTGCATTTCAATTACATGTTGCTGGAAAACAGACAATTTAATTAAATCACCAGCACTGTGGTTGTTTTGTTGATGCGCGATACCATCGCGATGTATCGCAAGGTATAATTTCGTAGGATAGACAGATGCATTCTTCGGCACGAAACGGAAATATTTTCACGAAAACGCGAGCGCGCCGAGTCCGCGAGAGGAATGCTAGTTAACAATCCGAGTGGTATGGATCATCGTCTACGTCCATCACGATAGGAAATTGTGACAGTATAAGGGTGCCGGGGTGACAATCAAAGTTAGGCCGGATATCGACGGGTGCTCCATAAATAAGCTTTTTTTTACGCCGAGTGGGTGACGGCGATTGCTTTCGGCACTTTATCGGATATATTGTCTGGCAGCATGCGGGCACCGAACCGACAAATCCGATTGAGAAATGACATTTGAATTATTCGCATTCGATATTTCGTTTATTTTTTCTTTTCCAAAAGCGCCGTAGCCCTTGCCGCAAGGAAATTACATTTTGCCAAACAACGAAAATATTCCCGGGACAAATAGGGCCCGTCACGTTGAGCGGTTTACATTGACGACAATACGAGCATATAACGTCATAAAGGAGAATTGCATTTCAATTTTTTTTTTCAACGGAAATCGAAAAGTAAGCGACGTGTGCATATTGCGGCATATTGTCGGCAATACTTCCGATATTATTGTATAGTAATACAGTAGTGCATAACCACTGCATAACCAATTCTTCATATTTATCGTCATTGATTCCATACGACATGAGTACGTTTCGAAACGTTCTAGTAAATTGCAATAAAATTTTAGCGTACCTGTTTGCAGCTCCGTTCAAACATGGCCCAGATAATCACCTGCAACGCAGGAAAAAGAAATATTAGTAAGAGAAAAATTAAAAAAAAGTATTATTCAAAATATATTATTTAAACATCCTCCGTGAAAAATTGTGAGACGGTACAGCAGTTTTGCATTATATCCTTTTGTATTTACATATAAAAATGCGAAGCACTCTAATTATAATACCTTTGCCGACTCGTCCTCATCAAGCTTACATATAAAGCTTTCATAATCGTCGGATAAAAAAGGTGAATATTAGCAGAATATCGGATATTTTAGCAAAGAATATTGAGGTACCATCCTCTCGTAAATATGAGAAAAAACGCATTTCGTTTTACATGCAAATCGCAATTTCAATGCCTGTGAAATGCAAGCTACTGTGACATAGTGTACTGTCTCTGATAGTGTAAAAAACTATCCTTTTCCTTCCTCCCACTTTCTTTCAACTATTATCATCGAAAGAGGATTTGGGTACTTCGGGCGACTTGCCGTCAAGAATTTATTATAATCGCATTCTGAACGTCTTAGGGCTGCAAAATACCCGTTCTAAGGAGGACTGATTGAAACTCCGAGAACATTTGCCTCGTTGCCGAACTTCGAAGCCAATCGTCGCAGATAAATCGGATTTTGCAGTTAACGGTTACCTTAATTACCTCATCCATCGCCTCAATGGTCCAACGTTTCCGTAATAAAGAGCATCGAAGCTTCTTGTAATGCGAAATATATCTAATCTGTATTGATGAAGTAGTAATAATTGTCGAAATCTCAGTTTCTTGTTTTACTCAAATAATTATGAACAAAACAGTTTAAATCTTTTAGATTCGTCCAACTTCCATTCCGTAGATACTTCGTGTGATTAGTTCAAAGTATATAATTATACTCCCGCGTAATTATATCTCTTCTTTGAATTAGAATTTCATTCTCATTTTTTCACATGCGTATTGTTTTCGTTCCAGTGCCGGGCCGTGATATACAATTGCGAGTGAGAGAAGCAGTTCTTCACTGTTATAATCAAGCTCTAGAAGAACCAGGGAGTATACTTGCTAACCGTTCGTATATTACACGTTTATCGTATGCGTGCGGGAAAATAGGTTGGACTTAAATAGCGAGTTCCTCGCTTTCTACCCCAGGCGACTTTGCATGCACGCCCATGCAAATTTTAAAATCTGTATTTCAGAATGAACGTGCCAACACCCGAAATGGCGTTTTATAACAACGAGGAATATCCAGTTGATACGCGGTGTACTTTGCGTAATTGCGAAAGCCGTGTACCAGCGGCGTGTGGAAATTCACCGCTTTACATAATGGAGCGTTAATTCGGTGAACGAGTGACCGAGTACCGCACGCACCAGTTTCATGAACTTCGCAAAAACGGGAGCGGAGGAGGTGGAAGGGAATAAAAAAAAAGTGGGATAATTGTGCTTGTAATGGGAATTTTCGTACCTCCGGTTGATAATTCGCTCAAATGGAACGAATGGACGCGAGAAACGTAAATTAATCCGCCTTCGTGGCAATAGTTGTGAGAAATTGCGGTGCCATCCATTATGGCAGAAGTTCGCCACCACGTTGGCGAATTTTGTGGAGATTCTAGGCAGTTTCGGGAGAGAAATGTTGCTTAGAGCAACGCCGCGATACGGAAAACGTGCTCTATCGCGTGCTTCCCTCGCATTTTCAAATCCGACCGCTTGCGTGTGCGTTTTCCGTAAATGACAGACAACGGTGACACGTGTATTTTAGGATTAGTGTTCTCGCGTGCGGCATTCTGTCTCCGCCAGCTAGGAAGAACATAAGCCCCACGGCACATATTCCAGCACGTACGTTTCCTTCGTTGACCGCAATAAGGGTTCGCCGTCATAACTCTAAGATGTATAGAAAAGTTGCGATTCGATAAGCCCATTAGACAGAACCGGGTAACTATTCTCTACGTAATCAGACCGAGTTTGCGGAAGCACATCCTGATCGTCAATCGTGATGGCTTACAGGCTAGACGGTGGAAGTTACATAATTATATTCAGAACTCAAATGTCATTATATACATATATATATATATATATGTGTGTGTATATATATATATATTACAAGGAATGAAGTTTGTAGCCAAGAAGGGATCGAAATACTCCGACGTCGCAAGTAGAATAGTTAATTATCTCTCAGTAAGGAGGAACATGCATATTCAGAAACTCGATCGCGACCTTCTTTACATAAAATTATGGTGTATAAATGATCCCTTTTAGATATAAGGAAGTGTCATAAAAGTACGAATAAAATTAGATTAACAATAGATATCTATAATTTAAATTGATCTACAGTTACATAATTGTTCGTACGACAAAGTCGTCTGAAATAAATCAACGTAGTCTAGATATCTCTCTCTCTCTCTCTCTCTCTCTCACACAATACTCCAGATATAATCACAGCGAGATAAATTACATCGGAGTAAGCTTGAGCGCGGAGAAGCAGAACACCGTTTGAGAAACGTACTTTGAAAAGAATATATCGAATATCAATACTTTAGCAGAATCACGAAATCGAACAAAGGAAAAATGTGTAAAAATAATATAATATACAAAGAGCTATACATACTTCTTTTTTTTTGGATTAAGAAATAAAAGCCCAAAAAGTCACATGACGTAAGATTTACAATGCTCGTTCTCTATTCCCGTGCATTACTGTAATTCTCTCTTGTCACGGCGCAAGAATATGCAAAAGTAACTTCTACCTTCTACGGTGCGATAAGCTTCTTCTGTGCGAGCTCCCGGACGCTCCGCCGGAAGCATGCTATTTCGGGAAAAGTGCTCGTCTCGCGGTCACCTCTGCACGGCAACGTGCAAACTCGCTCGCACGACGGCACCGTTGGCAGGGAGCGTAACGCCGAGAATGCCGAATGTAATAAGGAGTCGCGATGCGGAATCCTGCAGTTCTACAATACCAGTGGTGCAGTAATCGCAGACGCATTCGCAGAAATACTCGAGAACTGTCTACCTGCCTAACGGGTGTACGGGTGTACGGGTGTACGGGCCGCGGGGCCCAATTTCGTCTCGCTCTCGGAATGTCGATCACGCCGGCGTTCGCCTGACACGCCTGCGCGAATAGTTTGCACAATGCAGTCGGTAGTCTCGAAACTACGGATTGCAAAGCGATATTTATTATCCCCGTCCCTCTGCCTCGGTGCGCTCTACCGGAATTGCAGTGGCGCATGTATGCGCCGCCACGGCGAATCGATGTCTTTCGTTTTGCTCCACAGCACGACGTCTTTGAAAAGATGTGGCCGAGTTTCCAGATCGTATCTGTCGGACGCCCCACCATTGCCGGCCTATATTTTGCAGCGCGCAGATTGATATCTTAATTAACGGTTACACGAAAATCTCGTGCCCCTCTCTATTAGCCGGGGTAAGTCAACAAATTTCCGCTACAAAATCAGGTACCGTCTTAACTTATGTGAAATGAAAAATGTCATTTCTTAATACATTTCTTAAACAATGATTAACGATACTAACAGTGGAATATTAAAGCAGTGCAAAGTATACATTAAAAACAAAATTATGAAATATTATAAATATTAGTTTGGAAGACAGTTATTTTTATAAATACCAGAATGATTAGAAAGCACACAGAAAATTCTGTTAATATCAATTGCTGATTCATAAATTTTACGTATATAAATAACTGTTACACGTGTTGATATTAATTTAATAACGATATCGGCAATGTTTAAAGCTGAGGTCTACGATGAGTAAAGCCTTCATATAAAGAGATTAATAATTTTCACCGTGGATCGTTGAGTCACCTCACCTGATTAAACGCCCCGCGATATGCTGAGTAATCGATTACACGGAATGTCATTAACTTGCAAAACCTCGGCTATGGTTTCGCGATCATGTATGAATCTACCGTGACACAGCGCGGTGTCATCTTTTATGACGTAATTATGGAGAAGTAATCACACGTTTTCTTACATCGAGAAAACCCGGTTGCAATAATTTAATTCGCGTAATGGTTTGGTCTCGTATCGCGTGGCACAGTATTCACGACCGCAATGCCATTTAATGGCAGTGTCGTTACACGGCCCAGCTTTATTACTGTACACCCACGTTGTTACAGCCCATTGAATTTTCATGAACATGTTACGAATATAACGGGTTGTGTGTTGAGGTTTCTCCGGTTTTATTGCCAAGGCAGAAAGCAAGAAGCATTAATATCGTTAAAAATTTCACCGTCACGGTACCTCACGTTTATCGGTTTATCGCGATATACCACGTTAACCCATCTTCATCTCTCGTTTGACAAAGCCCATTTACGCTTCCATAAGCACATCGCACTTAGATCTAATGCAGAATGTTACGTGCAGAACGTCGATAATTCTAACTGTATTAGATAATCGATCGGGCTGAGTGCGATTAGCTCATAAAGTCATATAACGCTCTCGAGATCACACAGCGCCACTTCATCATTACGCCCCTGTCTCTCTGTACGCGTGAATTCGCTTAATGCTCCAACAGTCAGAGGTTACAGTGAAATAATTGAGCTGTAACCAGCGCAAACGCGCGCGCGCGCGCAAAGAGGTGAGAAGGCAGATCGGTATCCGGAAGTCACTTAAATCGAATTATATCACACACAGGCTGGGTGAATCGCGACGCGCGCACAAATGATTTGATCTCAATCCCGCTGGATATCGGAATAACGGGAACCGCGATTGTGACGCAAACGTCAGAAAAAGAATAAATGCGGTGTATTATCGTTTGTCTCAGCGCAGCATTGACAGAACGATTTACATGTGCTTCGCGTTTAACTTACTTTATACGGTATTTAGTTTTCATCTTGACATGTGCTTCGTCTCTTACTGGCCAGCAAATTAAATGGGAAATGGGATGGAGCAAAAAAGGAATGAGAGAAACGTAATATTGTATTATGTAATAATATGGACGTGATATTGTACAATATAATTATTATGATACTAATCTTCCGCTTCAAGAATAAATCGTCATTACGTAAAAAATAATTTTACGAAGGGATTTAGGGCACGGTATTCTATCCGTACAATTTACATTATATCGCGCAATCTTTTAAAGGGCAAATACGTGTCGCTGGAGCAATACAAAATCAAGCAGCTCGGGGTTTTCGATTCGAGACATTGACCCAGGGTACAAGAAATAGCGAGATATCCAATCTTTCTGTATATCCATCCGCGCAACACAAGAAGCCGACTAAAGCGGGCAAGGCTCGCTCGCATGATTACGTGGTTCGTTTCCTACGGTACTCCACCTACTTTCCAAGTCCGAATTCACCGCGCTATACTAGCAAGCAATTCTTGACTCTGCTATCTGCCGTACCGAAATACTTAATCAAAGGAGAGTAGAGGCCGAATTTCAAGGCAAACAGAATGTGAATATCACCAAAGGCAGCAATTGGCGGATGATGAAGCGGAGGAGCGCGCACCCCGTTGCCGCTATTAATAGGACAAAATTGATGCAGAACGTATGTTTGAACTGTTCTCCGAGTGCGTAATATTAGCGCGTCCCTTTAATGCGGCCCGCAAGTACTTACAGGCTTCTATCCCTTAATAAAATGCTGAAACCGCGTTGGATCCGCGACTGAGGTGATGCTCTTACGAGATAAATGCGGGAGTGATGCGGGGCCGCTACTTTGTATGCTCTGATGCGAACATCTTCCCGCGCGACGAGGTCAGAACTTATTCCGTCGTTAGGGGAGAACGTGAGTCTTTTGTGACAGAAGAAGAGGGATCGTTACGAAGAGAATGTTACGCCGATGGTTGAACGCCAATTAATGGTACGTCACGGGACTTTCACGAGTTCGTCGTTTCTACCGATGGAACGCTTGAAGAGTTACAGTTGCGAGACGCGTCCGTGATGTGTAAAAGCGAGCGTTAGAAACGTGAATAGTTTCACAAGTGAAAGAAGCGCTTTAACACCTCTACGAATTTTAGCTTTACTCTTAACGGTTAATTCGTCAAGTGTACGGATCGGTTGATAATTAGAATTTAATATTTCATAAAACAAATTATATCAGATCTCTTTCTATTTCCACAATTTTGCTAGCTTTTCTCAATCTTTATAATGACATTGTAATATTGGCCGTCAAGATTTTCCGTGATATCACTGCGTTGCTCTAGAGAAAGATATAAGTACCAAACCTAAATAATAGAGAGACGGTTACACGTGTCTGAAACGCACTAGATTCTCTTCTAAAGTCCGATGCATTCCCCAGGTACCACTTTACATCTTGCTCCGCAGGCTTGTATTAAACATTTACCATGTAGACTACGTGTTTGGACCTTTGCACGGACCACCTTGTGTGCATAGGTTCTCACCCGTATCTCTCTGTCCCTTTCTCTTTCTCTCGCGTTCTGTCATCCTTCCGCTTTTCCGCTATCTCTTCTGTATTCACTATTTGAGTAACGAGATAAATACAAACGTCACGCCCTCAAATACACAAATTACCTATATAAACTCTCTTAAGCTTTATAAATCAAAATTAATCAAAACTTTAATGATACCCTAAAAATATAATTAAATTTTTCTATGAATAATTTACCATTTAAACTGACAGTGATTGTTCAGATACAATAAACTAAAAGACATAAAAATTAAAAAGTACAATTCCATTGATTCCTTTCGCGGTGAAAGAAGTAAAGTAGCATCTAAATTTCGCTATGTAAAAATTCGCAGAGAACTGCACATAATTTTTTGTAGCCATTTGCGGTCTCTTCTAATAATCTGCCGATAGTAAGATACAGTGGAAAATGTAAAAGTATAAAACGAGCGTGGAAATTCTCGAACAGCGGATATTTTGTCGACAATTCTATTTTAGGTATACGAGACTGTGGACACGAAGCTGCTATGTATTGCCTACGTGGTTGCCTCTTAAACTCGTGAATTAGAAATACCCGTAGCTTGGCATTGGACACGAATGCACGGCAAATCAGCAAGGATATTTCGCGCAATTTCTTTATGCTGTATTTTCAGAGGCCAATTGCAAGCGGGATTGCCGAGGCAAAAAATACGTTTTATCTCGTTTCTCGTGTATGGCGTGCAGAATTAAATAAGTCGAGAGCGAGAATATTTTGCTCCAATTGAAGTAATTGGGATGTATATACAGAAAAAAGGATACTGGAAAACTGATTAATTGAAGGATAAATTAATTAGATGATTAATCAATTCCTGCAATAAAAAGACTTTATTGATTATATAATTTTGTTGTAACCGATATTATACATATGAAGTTCTTTAATAATGTAAACTACGATACATAAAAATAACGGAAACGGTTACGAGAATGTTGAATATTTCAATGTTCTGAAAGTAAGAATAGCAAGGGTGCGTATAGTGATATCATACAAAATGCATTGTGCACCATTTTTGGAAACAATTTCCGTGAGGTTGCGTTTGTTTCAGTAATATTGCACAAGGGGGTTGTTTCGCAGAAATACCGTCCGTAGCTACAGTCCGTATGGTACCCGTCATTTTACGCGAAACTGTACTATTGGAACCAACGCGATGTAATTTTTCCTTTCGTACAGAGACAATAAGAAATAACTATTCTCTGTTGCCAAGAAATTGAGTCACTAAGTTAATAAATTAAGCAGCTTATCTTCGAATATGTAAATTAACATTAGTTACGTTGCGGATTAATTTGTTTTAAATATAATTACGACAGAAATATAGTTCTTTGTGCATCTAACGGTGCATAACGGTGCGATAAATCAATCTTGAAAAGAATGGAAGATGCTGTTATAAATATTATTAAATTATGTAAATGGTAAAAAAATCGATTCAGTGTAAAGAAAGTAAATAAACGATTCGATTAATTTCCTACGGAATTTAATCCGGAAATTTTTTGCAGAACGTCCGTCCTTTTCTCTAACTAGAGACTAATCTAAGCGCCTTAGAAATTCCGTTTCGAATAGTTTCTCATAATGCAATCGCTCTGATGGCACACTGCATGTACGCCAGTGTCGGAACTGACTTTGCTCTGCCGTATCTTCGGCAGTGCAGGAGCCTCGATGCAATTTATGTCTCTGCACTTTGCATGGAAGGATATTTCACCCAAAGTTCTTCCGCGACGGGACCGTGTACCTTGCCTGTCCGCTTCTTTGGCATGTATATATAAAACTTTCGTCCAACTTCGGCCCGGTTGCGGAGCATCAATATTTATACATTTATCTGAGATCGCCAACCTTGGAAAGAACATCAATTCGCGAACTGCAGTCGTCTGGTCAACGACTTCTAGCGTCTGGCTATCGTATATATTTGATTATACTATTATATGTATATCTCAAAGTATCATCGCACGTATTTTGCAAAAGACTTACAGAGACATTCATTATCGCTTATCGGCTTATGCTCGATTATTTTATAGCGTGGAAAGTAATATATTACGTGACAATCTTTACAATTATTTACATCAATAATTTATTAGATCAACATGAAGAATGTATTGAATAAAGTCAATTTTCAACTTCTCCGGCAATAAGCCACTTTGTGCAAAATTTAACTTAGTTTGAAGTTTATGTACTTGCAAAGCGTTTGATTTTACACTACGCATACAAAGTAGATAAACAGAAAATCGAAATCGCATCAAAGTGTTCTGAAGTTCAATAATTACTTTCGGTCATTCAAATGCTAGCGATACGACAGAGGCTAATTCTTTTTGCTACAAGTTTTGCTACGTGTTAATAAGAATATTATTTATAAGATAATAACTTATTATTGCATCATTTTCTTGTTAGATGCATATTTTTAAAACTAGCCAGAGAATGCAATAAGAGAAAAATATTTGATTTGCCAGAATCGCGGAGATGCATCTGGCGCTAAGCCAAGCCGTTTTTCTTTCATGATAGGTGGTTGATGCGTAATTTTTATTGTTCACGCGAGAAAAGAAGGAATAAAGAAACGCGAGTCAGAAAAGAAAAATAGCAGCAATGAGAAAAGACAGAATTATTGATGTTATCGCTCTCGGTGAGATTAGATTTGTTACGAGATAGTAACACGCTGTATCTCACAATTTTCTCGGTACATAACATAAACTAATTGAGGTAATTACGAGATAATTAAAAAAGGTAAACGAATTTAAAATCATGAGTCACGTAAATCGTACAGCTTAAATGAGAAACTTGACGAATTTGAACGCGTGTAAAATAAGAAGTAAAAAAAAAATTACTAGAGAAAGTTGTGCCTTCATGTATCTTCGCATTTTCCTAGGAGACGTCGTTAGAGAATATTCAAATTTTACGCTCTTCGCTTCAACGATTTCTGTAGAGCACCGGTTCTAGTTGGATAAGCGTAGCTGGGATGAGGGCTGGGAGACGGCGCACAAACGAATGAAAACGGAAGCCCGGAAAGAAATACGACCGAAATGTCTTTTTGTGGCACGAGAGGAGAGGTAGATTACAGAACAGTCTAAATAAAAGAAGCTGATTACTCGCTGCCGCGGGATATTTCGAAGGTCGGTGAACTCTCGATGAATACTTGAAATCGCAGCAGCCTCGTGCGGCCTTTGAGCGACGGAAGGAAGTTGCGGCGTAAGTATCCCTCAAAGGGGTAGTACTAAACCACCTGAAGTTGCAGGCTCGCTTACGATCGAGGACTCGGATCCATATTCCACGCGAGCTTGGTGCTCGAGCAAGCAGTTAAACTTGACTGGAACTTGGCGCCGAAATGCGCACGATAAACGATAAACGGGGATCCACTTTTGCATCAATAGCCGTCGGTGATTATTCATCAAATGCTAAACTGAGAAATTTTTAGGTCTCCCTCCAAATTATCGTACATTAATATTCTATTAATATACAAATATCCGTTTATGGATAAATAAATTGCGGAGTCCTGTTACAAATTTTTTATCTACCAAACAGCGCTAATGGTTTATCTTTATTTTATTTATTTTTTTCTAATTAGTTTAGTTAGTTTTCTTTAGTTTTCAGGAAGTTTATACTGGATATCCCAATTTCATTCTATCGAGTTTTTTTATCGGACTTGAAACTTACGAGCGTAAAATACTCTCGTACTAACATAGTAATTTAGTAGGAACATCGGCTCTTGATTTTATTACACGACCGGTTATCATCTTACGCAAGTATCTTATTTCGTTCTCTCCATTTTATTGCGGAATCGGAAGTTCGATTCTGGATTACTGTAATTAGTGTCGGTCATTATCAATCGCAATTTGATCTACTGTTTTACCGCGTTTAACGTTGTAATGCGAAAAGTTCGGCGGCGGCTTCAAAGAGAATGGTTGTGCAAGTGTTCCTTTGAGCGTTATAGGTACCGGCACGATAGCACCGGTTTTACGTTTACGTAAGTGCTACGCGCTGGCGGGAATATGCATGCGTTGGCAGAACGTATACACAGGAAGGCTTAAAAGGAGCGGTCCTCCGAAACTACTAATATTAAGTTACTAATGACGTAGCGCATGGGTGTTAGCAACGTGCTGCTCGACTTTCTTTAATATACAAGTCGCACGATGTTTACACGGTACGCAATGAAATACATCGGGAGTAAGTTGAGTTGCCTCCGCTCCAAGAGGCACGAATTAACTAAAGCATTCAGCAGCGTATCGTGTGTAAAAGAACGCTTTATCATGGATAACGTTGAAACAGATTCTCATTATCTTGCAATAAGCCTTTTCTAATTGTGACATCACGGCAAAAAGGGGTATTTCCATACGAGTATACAATACGTCACAGATATAACGCGAAAAATATCAAAATTAACATCAAAATTTATATTTAATATTAGAGAAGAGATATATTTTTTTACATATCGTGTGAAAATTATTTGATTTATCGAAAAAAAAAATCTGTACACGTATTCACAGCGACTAAATGACATCTATCAAAAGTGTTGAGATCATATTGCGTGTGATTTAAATGTGCATTTGCTACCGTATTTACATATATCATGCACGTTTTTGCGAAATGACATGATTTTAGAGCATTACAGAGCGATTTTATTCCGTAGAATTTTCCCCGGGACAGACTGTGTGAATATCCGTTTCCGCCTCCGAATTCACCGTCGTGAGTAGTATACACGTTTCGCAAATTTGAACTGACACGTGCAATGCGCTACACGTCTGTACATACATACGTGTTTCGTACCGGAGCCATAAGACGTATGGCGCTGTCTGTCTATGCATTTTCACGAAAACGCTAATTATTTTGCATAAATTGTTCAAAGTAATTTACACGCTGTTTGCTTAATATTATTTACATGGCACATAATATTAAATGCTATGGCTATAGATAAAAATAGTTCTACAGCAAATTTACAAATTCTTTGTAAATAAATATTTTTCGTTTCCTTTTTGTATTTTCAAAGAGAGATTTAAATTTCTCACACAATTAATCTTTTCGATATTTCTCGACCGAATTTAATTTTTTTTATTTGACATTTCGAAAACGGCAAATCTTTATAAATACAATAATTCATCAATCTTCTGCAGATGTAATATTTCTCAATTAAGTGATCCGTATAACGATAGACAAACTAAAAGCTCGCAAGAAGCAGTCAAGTTTTGCATATGAATTTCTATTCAAGACGAAAATACCGTTTGCACCAGAATAATACAAGCGAATCAAAATCTATGTGCAATCCAAGTGGCGACCGGAGAGAGCACAAAAGAAAGTTGGAAGGAAACGCGGGAGGAAACAGGTGAAACAGGCTGGCGATCGTGCTTTATCGCGCGCTGTGAGACTGTTCTATCCCGCTCCCGATAACGATAAAATGCCTGTTCCGGAATATTCAGTCAGTCCGATGATCCATCATTCGGCGCGTTCGAGCGCGCGCGTCGCAACATGCAATCCCCGCGCGCAATGGTGTGCACGCGGCTGAATACGGCAGGGAAGCTGAATCGAGTGGAAGCCCGAGGAGGCCTCTCTAGCCCGCCGCAGGTTGGTTTTGCTGATGTTGCTTGGCCCTCGGTTGCCGACGTACTAACCGTCGTCGTCCGTCGGTCTGATACGAGCCACGTCTCGGCCCGAATAGAACGCATAGAAGCGCGGTTGGGTTACGTATAGCCGGACCGGGCCGGCTCGTTTATCACCACCTCCCGTGATGAAGCTGTTGGGTTAGTCGAGCCCCTCTGCATAAGCAAACCGACCACCTTATCTCGAATCGTATAATGTCTTGTTAGGCTTCAACCGCGCGACTATAGAGAGAGAGCTTATAATATTTTGGGCAAAAATCGCTCTTCGAACGAGAGAAAAATAGATTGCGGCTGGCAAGCACCGCGTTCTTTCTAAGTGACAGAAGCTTAAGTCAAATTTTGCTGAAACTAGACATTTCTATATAAAAAAATAATCGATAAAGACGAAGGGGAGAGAGAGAGAGAGAGAGAGAGAAAGTCTTTTAGGATTGAAATTTTTGTTCCAAATACTAATTAAAGCCTGATTTATCTCTTCTATTTTTACATAGAGATTTCTATATATGGTCATCTGCAAAGAGTATCATTTAATATTTAAGTATTTCATTAATAATTAATCATCCCATTATCTGTAATGAGAATATAGGTTTCAGAAAAAAGGAGAATATATCATACATTTAAAATCCATATGTGTGTTTCCTGTACGAAGATTTTTTCAGAACTTCCTAAAAATATAACGAATTTAAACCACATGAAAGATTCACACACACATTCATACATATACATGCATATATGCATATGCGTATCGTATTATTGATTTCTTTATTTCTTAACCGGCTTGTGTGCCATCAATGTGGCTGATCAATAACGTGTGCAAAATCCAGTCGACAGCCAGAGAAACGACACGTGAAATTGGCCATATTTCAATACTTTCACACAATACGAATTGCGAAGTATGCAGTTCGAATAGGTGCAACATTAAAATTGTTATTCTTGAAGTATTGACATATTATCGCGGCACTGACAAATTCCGATATTCGGTGAGAAAAAAGGCGAAAATAAAAAAAAATAATAAAAAAGAGGAGGAAAAACGCGTACAACTGCGTACGAAATGCGGACACAATTTTCAGTTGCATTTTTGGAACCAGCAATATTATCGAATTTTTCCTGTTTTTTTTTCCCCTGTTGCATACGCGCATACAACTAAAATACCATATCCTGCGGCTATCATATCCGGAGCAACGTTTTGTTGAATCGGATAATTTAGCATAAAATCAGACACGCTGCATGCTGCTATTTATATGCTGCTATTTATACATATAGCGAGATCGCTATCAAACTTTTTGCATTTTTTACTGCGGTTTCCCGTGACTATCTACGGTCACGCATACTTTGATGGTTACACAAGAGGTAAGCTTGACACGCTGTTGCAAAATTGTTCGCCAAAACTTTACAGTAATTATTTCCAAATCAAGGCAGCGACCAGAGGGAGCGGGAGCGCGCGAGCAAGTAATTCCGGAGAAAGTTCGTGGAAATAGCGGTTGCGCTGAGCATGCAACTATAGACTTTCCAAAAAAAGAAAAATTAGGGTTGAAAAGCTTCTCGAGGGTACACCTCATGCAGCCGCGTTATCGCGCCCTTCTTTTTCTCAGACCTTGCATTCGCACATGGCGTTTGGTGCCTAGCATTACGGAACTCTGGCCACCACACGCACCAACGACCACTAAGGCTATCACGAGATAAATTAAAGCTTGCGGAAAGAATTGTGGTTGCTTCCAGTATTCCGCGAAAAAAAAAAACACAAAAATACTGCAACTGGCCGCTACGCCTGTGCTTTTCCGCGTGTTGTTGTTTTAGGCAATGCCACACAGTGCGACTTGTCGTGACCACGAAAAACAACGCATCGTATATATTCCTGGCAAACATTAATCATGGCCTGCCTTTATGAAGATTTATTAGCCTTGTCAATTTTCATTTTCAAGCATTATCGAGAGCGTAATTAATATTGGCTCAATTTTCGCGATTACGAGAGCAACGCAGTGACGGCAAATTACATTACTTTTGTTTCGCGCAAACTTTAGGATACCGATAGCTACTTACTGTTTTTTTTAAATTCAGTAAAGTATCTCGTTAAATTCATGTGAAGTTTCAAGTTCAGTTTAACGCTGCTATGAAATGTGTGTTTAATACCGCTCTAGCACCCTAGCTCCGATTTCTATAATACGAAGCGCGGATACAAAATGCACAGCGAATGTTACACAGCAGACGTGTTTATCTGTTACGCGAAATCGCGCGTGCACACGTGCACACATATACATGTACATAAGAGTAGAACAAAAGTACGTTGTAACGAATCGCTTCGTGTATTAGACTACTTTCCTATCTTAGTTTCCGTGAGTATCAGCATCAGAGCGGATCGTGTATGTACGACGTCGTTACGTTATATACTTGACGAAAGTTTCAGACTGATGTGTGCGTAGCCGGCGAATTCCTAATCTTATACACCTGCAGCATCCATAACTTTTCCATCCGATCAATTCTCGATAACACGGCAAAACGAAAACAGGGCTCTCGACCGATGAGCATCTGGGAAAAATTCACTTCGCCCCCGCCTCGTGCACCATCCGCAGAGATTTATGGTCGCGCACTCGGAATTTAAGGAACGCCGGCTAAAGGGCGGCGAGTGCCTATGAAAATTAATCCCACGCCAGATGCCGTTAAAGGCCGCGAGATTTATCTACTGCGTGCCCTTTTACTGTGAACTTTACGCTAAAAACTTTTCAGCGCCCTTGCAGCTATTTTAAAAGCTCGTTACTATTGAAATAATCGGCCAAGCTATTCATGGTGATACGCGTTGTGTGGAAAAATTGAAAAGTCAGATTAATATTAATTACTTTTGAAGTCCTGAAATTTTTTCAAAAGAAAAAAGAGAGTAAGCTGCAATGCGTGACTTTAAACTTAAGATGCGCTTAAGCCTAGGTTTAAAAAATAATTTTTTTCCTAAATTAATTTTTTTCATTTTTTTTTAGATTGATTAAATACTGACTTAAATTCAAATGATTAGAAATTTAACATTAAATTCACATCTGCTCTTTCAAGAGATTGTAGAAATGATAGAAAATCACACTATTTGCGAAAAAGCACACATATCAATTATGATACATCCACGAAATGTAACTCAAGTCCGGCTGAGAGAGTACCGACAAAAACTTCAACCTACGAAATTACCCGGCTCAGATGCGCCGTAAGAACGAAAGACAGACGTTAGGGGTGCGAGGTCGAGATGGAAGAGTGGACTGAGAAAAGTCTCGGAAACTTTGGTACAAAACTGGCAGGTAACGTAAGACAGAGAATAGCCGGGGGACGGAGAGGTGAAGGAAAAAGAGTGCATTTAATGCTCACGGGAGGGAGAGAGCTTAGCCGATAATCCTCTCGTTTATATTACTTTACAGCCACGCGGATCCTCTCGACCTCCAGGCATTCTCCTTCGCCGTCGCCATTTCCGTCTCCCTTTCGCCGCCGGAGACTGACAATAGGAGTCCACGGTGTTTTCATATTTCTCCACCGACAACGGGAAATCACCCGAGGATACTACAACACGGTACTAATGAAATTTCTGCCGTGGAATGACGCGCGCGCTCGCGGCCAGTTGTGCTATTCCCGGAAAAATAGTTCCCAGCTAACGTTATGCGCGCCGAGCGTTGTCCGAGTTACGCAAGGGGGGCACGTTTTCGCTTGATTCCTGGACATTAAGGTAAGCGTAACGCTTTCTCAGGAGCTAAAGGATACCGGTGAAACGGTATCAAGCCAAGTGTAATTTAAAACTGTTTCACGTATTTTAAATTCTTTGTTCTTTAAACTGCGAGCGCAAGAGGATTACGCTGCCATGTAGGCGCAAAATGAATGGCTTTGAGAAGTCATTCCCGATAAAAGCCTGTAAGCGCCAACGTGTAAATACGTCAAAGAGCTTAATTTTAATATTATCGCGCAGTGAATTTAATTGTTACGCGTGCTGCGGAAATTTATTCAACGGCTGTGGAACGTACATTAACCGCAATTTTGTCGATTACGCATACTAGAATATGCAAAGGTATGCCACTAAAGTGCATAAACCCATCATTCATAAATCGTTCAGGCACTTCGACATTACCAATAATGAATTGCCGCGAAGCGAAACGGGTAATTGTAATGACTGTAATATGTTATCTCGATAATATAGGGTTATTCTAGAGAAAATATTACCATCTAGAAGACGGAGTTTTATGAATAGTTTTATGAATAAAGACAGATTATCACAAAAAGAATAAACAAGAATAACGCTCTTACTTCGCCTTATAATAAAAAAAGAAAATTCAAAGCCAGCTCGGAACAGACTGAAAATGACATACAATTCGAATGTAAAGCAGCCTTCCACGACAATGAGACTTCTCGGTCGAAAAAACATCTCTTCAAATGTAAATCAGGATAGATTTCGCACGTGTAATCGTCACAAAGTCGCCAGTGAATGCTATCAAAGTTGTAGATGGAAAACTTATATTTAAGAAAAGAAAAAATCAGGATATTTCTCTTTTTAACGTTGCATTCCCCCTTACCGATATTATAGGTGTACTTATTGGCAGGAGAGCTCAATTTTTTTTCCTCTTTCGATCAACTTCGAAGAAAGGAGACGGCGAAGAAATGAGAAGCGCACATAATAAGTAAAATATTGATCGTGTGGTGTGATTTATGGCCGTAACATTATTTATATATACGTTACGACAGCAATGATTAATTTCGAGCGATATAATTATCACGTGTGAATCACACGAACACGACAAAGAACTTTATCGCATCAGTCATCGATTGAACGAGTTAAATGTGTCAAGTAATTTCCGTGCCAACTCTGTGCACTGTGTTCTTTTTCAGAGTATACATACAGGAGTACATATGCAGCGCAAAATGGCGAAAATCTTTCGGAACACCTGGAGCACAGTTTAATCACATGGCAAAGGTGCGTATAAGTTTCGCAACAGACGTATATACACGGTAGCGACCAACGTCTCCGCTGTTTATTTCTTACATAATTTAAGACGGTTAGGGAATACAGAAGTTATAGAAGAGAGATGTCGAGAGTGCTCTAGGCAAAATTGTACCTGTAAAATAGAGCGGCGGCACCGAATTTATTTCAACTATTCAGCATATACTTGTATATAATTGTTCAAATTATCGTAAGAAAAAACAGAAAACTTTGCGTATATACAAGGTAGCCTAAATTCTGCATTAATTTTTGCTATTGATCGACTTGAAATAAATTCAGTAAATTTTCATATAAACACATATAAACCTCGTAGCACATATCTCGTAGCAAGAATCATTAATCACCAAGTTGTGACAGTGTAAAAGGGAAGGGAGGGAGAGGGGGGGGGAAGAGAGAAAGGAGACGACAGTATTTGAGCAATGCAAGCAG
>VBVQ01001066.1:0-40990 GCA_011636635.1 Tetramorium simillimum
CCGGTGCACTACCTACCCACCTACCTACCTACCTACCTACCAACCTACCAACCTACCTATCAACCTACCTACCTGCTCGCTCTGCCTGCCTGCCTGCGCCTCCTTGCCCGCTTGTCCGCCCGTATCTGCCCGCCTGCCGCAAAGGGGCCCTCGCGGAATTCCTAGGCACGAGACTCCGCCGCTTTTCACGAAGGGGGCACGCAGGCTGCGCTCGCCTGGATACAGGGATGCAGTCTCGCAGGAGATATTTCGCGACGATTCTGCGGATGCAACGTCGCGTCGCACTGCAATTTTTATTTTTATACATAGATCCTTTACGATTTTTCTCCTTTTCTCTTTCTTAGGTTGAGGAAATGCATAATGTTATCTTGTTGGTTTACTGCACTCGATACCTCGTTGACAAATGTTGCTAATAAAGATAAGTGGTGCTACTGTTTTAACAGTACAACTTTCGGTATAACATATTTATATCGTCGCGAAATTTAAACGCTCGAAAGCACTTTGACTTGAAGCACCAGCCATTTCCTTGCACCGCATTCTCTCATCTAGATACGACATTTGTGGCGAAGAAGCGAGAGTACTCCGACGCGGCGCAAAAACTCGCTGCGGTTTCACGGTGCGTAGTGACGAGAAAAAAAAAACGGAATAAACTGAAATTGCATTAAACCGGAGATTGCAAAAGCCTGGCGTTAAGTAAAATCGTAAAATCTTTCTCCGTAATCTGTCTTCGCTAGAGATTTGTACTTTCTGCCTTCTGTCCTGAATCGAGAGTTTTATCTCTTTTTTTATCTCTCTTTTTTCCCTATTTATCTTTAGTGAAAAAACCTAATTGAGAGAATGGAGGAATTCCATATCGTAAAACGTTCATGTTCGATCCACGTTAATCTCCAACAATGTCCCCCGAGTCGGCTGAACGTATCGCAGGCTGTAATCTCAACATACCGCCCTGACATTTTGATGAATCCCGGTGAAGGATGGGCGCGACGATACGGACTTTAATGAGCTACGAGCAGTCGAGCCCCGACGTCGCACAAGAGCCGTGAAAGAGCGATAAACCGTGCGCGCGGATACGATATGCAAAATGCCGGCAATACAAAAGCCATCGATTCACGCGTCGTCCACGGGTGACGAGAGGGAAGCGGAACGAGAAAACTCCGGGCCCCGTCCGGCTTTGCGATTTCTTTGTCGCGCGATACATAATGCGCGCACTTCGAATCTCGCACTTCGAAGCGAGCGTTGCGGGGCGAGCGAGCGAGCGAGCGAGCGAGCGAGCGAGCGCGAGTCGCATTCCTGCACCGGCGGGATGATAAGCGCATACGTGCGCGTTTACCATCGCGGTTGCCAGCCGCGAGGATACGGATCGGCACGGAGAACCGATCGGCCGACCAGCCGGCCGGCCGGCTTCGTCGGCCCCGGCACTGACCTTGGACGCGCGAGCCTTCGAGGCGCGCCGTAAACGCGAGCTGCTTTAAAAGCAGCACGCCTCGTTCCTTTCGTCGTCACCGGGCGGTGGAGGAGCGCAGGGGTGTATTCCCGAAAAAGCTACCACCAGGTTGCTAACGTGGCGGCTGCACGCTCGCGACGTCGCGACACCGCGCAAAGCGCGGTAGCTCTTTTCTTTTGCCGCGTGCACCGTTTCTCCGTCCGTTTCACGGCGACCGATATTTTCGCTCCGGACGGTGGGAAAGATAAGAAAAGTCATTTCTGCATTAAGGAGAACGAGATTTCTCTCACTGCTCTAAAATCATTTTCCGATATCGGTTGCAGATTATATAATTTGTAGTTATTTAATCTAGAATTTTTCTTCTAAGTCTCGCGCTATAAAGATAACGGAGGGTAGTTCTCGCAATGTAAAGATATAATGATTGAATATTTTCAAGAGATTGCGACTTTTGAGTTCACTTTAGACTATCCAGATATAGTTCGCGTGAAATTTTAGGGTAGAGTTCTATTTATAATTTTATATACCGCGCATTTTAATATGTATTCCAATTCTTCGTTTTCTGCATTGCGTATAAAGTTATAAATAGAATTCTATCCTGAATTTCAATCAAAATTATATATAATCCAAAATGTGGACTTTATAAAGATCAATACATAAAGAATAAAACATATATTTTTTTGAATGTTTTATTTAATCGGTCAATTAAATAACACATTTGATAAACACATTTGCATAAATAACATTAATTTTAAAAAATTATTTTATTTAAAATTTTTTCATTTTTTCTTTTTGCGCGTTATATTCTTATTCCTCTTGTGATTCTATGAAGAATCATTGTCTAAAAATGTAGCAAAAGTAAGAATAAAAGGTCGAAAAAGTTGCATTCTAAGAAAATGCGAAGTATACTTTAAACGTATGAAGTATGCTTGGTACCAGGTGCATCCCGATCCGACTACACTCCTGCGAAAGAGAGTGCAGGACGAGTTTCTAGCAACTTCCACTGAAGAATACAAAGTCACAAAAAGTTCTAGTCATGCTCTCATCCGCCTCGATCGCCTCCCGGTAACGATAAATCCTGATGAAAAATTTATTTGGAAAAAATATTCACTCAGGGTAATACGCTACGAAACAAAATAATATAAATACGTAATACGACAATATTTGATAATTTCTTTATAAGGAACTCTCCATTTCATAAATCTGTAATCTTTATTCACACACCTCTTCCTCTTTTGCTTTATTTTTTACATCCGATCATGTATCTGTCATTCAGATAAATATTTAACATTTATTTTCCAATTCGCACCGTGAGACTTGACATTAAATTACAACAAATTCAAATTATGTCATAGTTTACTTATTACAGATTTTTCACATTATAATCGTATTGACTTATCTGATTATTGATCTGATAAATTTTGGTATCAATTAGCTATTATTAACTTTAATCACAAGTATAAGAAATAGATATAAAAAATATTTCTCAAATAAAGACAATAGTGACTATTGTGTAGTTTTAATCTTTTATAACTACGATAAATGTTTATTCTAACAGAAATCTATTCCCTTCATTATAAGTCGATTTATCTGCGGTATCAATTCTTGCTGATTTTACTTTGTACCAATTAATTATTCACGGAGCCAATCATAAATAGAGAAGAAATATAAAAAGTATTAAAATTTTTTAGATATAAAGAGAAATTAAAGATGGAATGATATTGGCTGTCACTAATTTCGAATTTTTTTAACTGCTATAAATATAGATAAAGCTGGCAACTCGAAATACAAATTTTTACAAAAATGATATGAGATTTGATTGTCCATAATTTATCCATAAATAATTATTTTTATGGTTATTTTAAAAAATGCACTTATGTCCATTTTTACCACGGCAGATTAACTTTAATCTCGGTTTAACTTACTTTCTATCTTTTTTTGATCCTAAGAATTAAAAGAAAATGGAAAGCAAGTTAAATCGAGATTAAAGTTAATCTGCATTGGTAGAAATGGACATTAGAGGTTCTCAAGATGGAATTTGTTCAACTTTTGTTCATTTTTAATTTGTTTTGCAAGGTGAACAAAAAATAATTATTTATAAACAAATATCGAGAAATTGGACAATTATGGACAATCAAATATTGTATCAACTTTGTACAAATTTGCATTTCGAGGTGCCAACTTCACTGACCTGATGAATGTTTATTGTGCAAACAGAAACCAGTTCCGTTTATTAGAAAGAAGGATACTGTAATAGCATTCTCATAAAATTGACAGGATTGCATAATCATTACCTTTCTTCACATCTGTGTGAGATTTATGTGATTTACGTGACAGCTGACTAGCCATCAATGCTGCGACAAATTATTCAGCTCGTGCATTGACAATCTTCCAAATCGTTTTATCCGCGACGAGATCTCAATTCGAAATAACATTTTTGTGAAAATCGCCGCGACAGATCCTCGGGAGGAAGAAGAGCCAGTATTATACATATAATGCAACACTGAATGTGGAATACAAATTTTCCGCATGTAGCAACGGATAAGAGATCCCTTCAGTCGCGCATCATCTCAATTAGCGATCGTCGTTTCTTATACGTGTCGCAAGATCCCTTCATCAATCTCCGCCTTGACTTCTAACGACAGAGAAAATTTACTGATCGAGACGCATCTATACATACGAAATATACAGTAATAAGCAGCAGTTCGCGGCAAGATTGATGATGCTCCTCGCGACGTGAGATTTCAGTAGTCATTATCGAGCCATTCATTTGTGTAATCCCCTCGCCATTCAGAAACAGTTACATCTATTACACACGAGTTACTATACGTGATCCATCGATTATTCCGAAATTTTATATAACTGTATCTTCTATATAATTTACGGCACAAGCATAAGAAGGGGAGTACAAATGTCATCGTAAACTGGTAACAGCTCACAATCCGTTCGCGATACGAGATAGCTCACATTAATCGAACGAGAACCTCTCTTCGATCGAGCAACGCGAGATTAAGCGCGGGGCGGGAGAGCGGAAGGGGTGAGTCCGAGGTGAACTTAAGTTCGCGAGCGGCAATATGTATTCACGTTGAATTAGCACGCACGCTGAAATCTGCCATCTGCGGCATCGATCTCGCGCGGATCGACGATCCTCGCGGGCAAAGAGGAGCGTCTTCTCTGCGGATCTCGCGGTGCCGACGAGCGGCGGGGTGGCGGCGGGACCGCGGTACCGCCGCCGCGGTGGTGGATCGTTTCGCGCCCGCTCGCGGGCGCGAGCGCGGAACACAATTCCTGGACGACTGGATGGAAAGTTGGCCTGCGTGCTGCCCGCTGGCCGTGCCATAGGAATTTAAACGGGGATATAAGTATAAGAACGCGGAGACGGGGAGTCGTTCGCGGTAGTGTGAGGCACAAACGCGCCACGGCACCACACCCAGCGTGTCCACCGTTGCGACAACGAGGGACAACAACAGGACCCCGGCCATGCGCGTCGCGGTGATCGTGAGTACCTACCTATCTAGCGAGGCGTCAAAGTGTTTCTCCAACTGCACGCGCGTCCCTTATCCCGATTGCCGCTACCATCCCGCGAAAATAACTTGTGGATTAGAGTGAAGAGGTCTACTCCACGAGCTTGAATTTCTGATGTTCGAAATCGGAATTGGCTTTGCGAATATTTAAATGCCCCTCTCTCCCGCCGTCTATTTATTTTCGATGCATTCCTTTTCTTTTCGGCATAATTTCTCACATCAGATCAAATCTTGTTAATTTTTTCATAGACTAAATGTAATCAAATATAAAATAAAAAGATTTATTGTAATTTTATTTTTAATTTAATTCTAGAATTCAGTATTTCTAGATTTCAGTATCATCAGAAGTATTTAATAATGTTGATTAGTTACAAGTAAATTAAAGAATTTTACAAGCATTAATTAGTTTATTTAAAAAATAAATTTTTATTAATTCCTATTCATCATAATTTATTTTTTACATATGTTGTTTATAAAAGTTGCTTTTTTTTAAATATTCTTTATAATTTTTAACATATTTACTTAAATAGTAATGTCTTTAAAAGCATTTAATAGCACATCTTCTAAAATATAGTCACTTATGTGTTTATATTACCAGGGACACTATTACTTCACGCAATCAAATCTTACATAATACATGTGTCGAATATTTTAATTACGTAACATGATGTTTTATTACAAGCGTATCATAATTAACATCTGTTGACTCTCCTTTTTGAACTACGACACGAAATAAATTATATAACGTACTGTAATTTTATCTCTGGATGCGGTATATTATGTAAAATAATTAAGAATAACAGGTTGTTCGCCTTTGAGAAGAGGCGGCAGTTGTTTTTTTTTTCGTCGCAATTTATTTTCCTTTTAAACGTAGGTACCTACTGTCGCATCGCGCATATATTATGTTTGCTTTCTTTCGCGCGCGACCCCACCTGTTCCGATCACTTTCATCTTTTAACCCTCAAGTGGCACGGTGAGATTTCAGTGAGTGGTACCAGGCTGTGCGACGGATATTTAAATACTGGCACCACGAGTATGTCTAGTACGCTCGAACTAATAATTCACATGCACTTTTTAATCAAAATAGTTTAATGCAAACGAGAGAGAGGACTGTTGCAATTCAATTTATACATTGATCATAAATATTTGTTCGCCATAATGAATACGTTCTAACTAGTCATGTCTTTAAATGAGAGGGAGAAATTCAGAGAGAAACACACAGATAAATGTTTTTGTCATGCATATTTATTGAATGTTCTTTAAAAAAAACATTTTATAGTCAAGATTAAGAAAAATGAATATAAACATATTGAGAGAGAAGAGAAAAAGGAGTCTTAGGAAAAAGAAATTAATTTGTTAATACTTCAATATTTGAGAAGTAATTAGGAACTCTTAAGCAATTAAATCAACCACTTTTATCATTCGGTCGTCCGTGTAGATCATTAAAAAACTTATCACGCTAAATGTGGACGAAAGGGGTGTGTTCTTGCATGGGGCGAAGGATAGCCATCGACTCTGACGTTCCCCGGATTCCGCTCGCGCGACTCATTGTCAGCCCTTTCTCGCGAGGAGCGGGCCGGGACGGGCGTTCGCGCACCCCGATCGACATTGCGAAGGCCGAAAATCGTCAACGACTCCGGCGAACGCGAGTGAAAGCGCCCGGTGAGGAAAGTCTCTCGCGGACAGGTTATTTCGCCGTATTCCGCATAAACGAGTCGGTGCGCACGTGCCCCGACTCGGGACCGGCGTAAGAAACGAATTCGCCGACTCGACTTGGCTCGGCCCGCCTCTCGCGTCTCGCTGTTCGTGCATTCCAACGTCGTCGCATAGCACATATTGTTAAAATCTGCTTAATGCACCATTTCTGGTCGACGTGGCTCGGCCGTTCGTTTCCATAAATGTCGATTGGACTAACGTTAACGATAACATAAGCTCGTGATAAAATTCAGTTTATGTGCCCCGTAAAATTGACCTTAAACGATCTACAATCTGTATCAGAAGATAGGATAGAATTTTATTTGTAGCCGTGTAATACGGAAGATATTTGAATAATCAGAATACACACGTACATAGGGAAATATATAAATATTTTAAAACACACATAGATGACGTATAAATTTATAAATAAAAAATTATCTTGAAATGTTTGCGAATTCTTAATTATCTAAAATAAATTTATATTTAAAGAATTAAAATATTTATATTTGCATTAAAACACACGGAATGTAAAATTATAAGTGAGATTCTATCTTGAATACTAACATGAATAAATCATATAATGGACTTTGACAAATTTGTCTCGTTTAATTAATAAAATGAAACACAGATGTGTATACAAAGTCTACGAGAAACTTTAGCAAGAAATAAGGTAAAATATATTAAGACTAATTTCTCCTATCTTGTTATATCATATTATAACAGGAGAAATGAAAATTATTATAATCTCTCTTTTTTTCCTCGCTTCACGCGCGCCTGCAAGCAGCGAGTGGAATTAATTCGATTCTGCGATGAGAATAACGATGAAAGTGAAGCCGATAGACAGTTGCCTTAATTTCCATCGCGGCATCTACTTTTCGGCGCAATGCGCGTAACGTTCGTCTACTTTTCGCACTTTCTGTCAACTCGCGCGGCGAGCCGGTTGTCGCGGTCGTCGCTTAAATGTCATACCGATTAAACAGTTACGCGCGTTTTACTTATGCGGGATGCCTGCGTGCAGTACCCGCGACTTAAGGCCGAATCGAAGCACTTTCTCTTTTCTCCGCGAATGCGAGACGAGGCGTGTACGATTTTGCGTACATACGCGAGCAAGCGGCACCGTAATGCGCCGCGCAAACCGGAATAATGCCGCGCGATCTGGAACGTGTTTCGCGTAACGCGTTACACGCGCTCGGCGTTGCCGTTCATTGATTCCGACATCTCGATATCGTGCGGTACGTAAGATACCTTCTTTTTCTATTTCCATAATGATCATTATTAGCGTCGTATTGGCACATGCAGCTGCACGAAAACGCTTGAATCTCCGACGGAATTATCGGTGAAACCTCGGAAAAAGATTTAACAACCGCTGTCGGTACCCCCGATACGCCTCATTATTTTTCTTTGGAGAAATCACGGGACACGGATTGCGGATTAACATGCGATTTCAAGAGCACGATAGGTAGTAGTTCATTATCGCGTTTCCTCCTCAGAAAGTGACGTCGAGAGCCTCGATACGGGAATACAAAACGTTTACGGGACGTGGCAATCATCGCTCATAATTGTAATGTTCCTTTTTTCGCGAGTATCACGTCGATGATTCTCGGAACAGCGATATGTCTTTAATTAAACCAGGAAACCAGGAACTAATAAAGTTTTTTATTACAATACCAGATATTTTATATTTTACATTTGACTAAATATTTTAAGCTTTGTGGGTCAAAGGGGCAAAAAGAGATATTACATAGATATGTAATATCAAGATACGAATTTTCATAAATTGTTTATTGGCGAAATGCAAAATATAATAATTATTACACGGGCCGTACAGAAACAGCGGCTGTTGGCCGGAGCTTGCTTTAAATCATAAAATCCTAGACGATGGAAATGTGCCAACGTCTACCCTTAATTATAATCCATCACTCCGCGGCGGTTTTGGAGCGTGGCCGAAAAATTGTAACCGGGAAATGAAATTGTATAATTTAAGGAATTCTCTCCTTTCCAGTTCTTGGCGTGCGCCGCCGCGCTCTGCACGGCACAGGACGGACCGAGGGGGGCACCGATCCCGATACGAGCGACTCGCTATCAAAGATTGCCCCCTCGACCAGGCGGCACCGGACCGGCGTTCCCCAATCGACTTCGTCGGCCGATCTCCTTCAAGTAATACTTTGATCATTAATCACGCAGGGATGATTAATTACGTAGAGCTCGAGAGAATTTAATACTTAAGATTTTCAATGAATTAATTTTGGCAAAATTCTTTTCTTACATTCATCTCTTCTTAAGGAACACGTCGATATTCGTGACATATAAGTCGACCTTTTGTAAATTGATCTTTTTTCAAACATCTCGATCATTAATCATACACTTAATCCGAATAGTCGATTGTGTAACACTCGTAAGAATTTAATAAAAAAATAAAATTTTTTGTCAGGTATGCTTAGACAAATTAATTTTGAGACAGTTTTTCTCTTAAATTGATCTGTTTTTAAAAAATGTAGTTATCCGTGAATTTGTGAAATCTCTGAAGATTTTTTGCCTTTCGACAATATGTTTAATTGGCATATGACCTTAAAATTTAATTACGACGGTGTATAAATAAATCGCGTAAAAGTGCCATAATCCGACTACGGGAGCAAACTATCCGAGCTATTGGAAAGGCAGGAAAACCAGTTTGGGCGACGCGCATATCTGTCCGACAGATACAGAATGAACCCATACACACCGTTGTTAATTAATCTAACGGGCCCAAGTTTCGTGTAACGTCCGCGGACATTGCACCAAGTAGGAAGTGCGAAATTACCGACGTATATTTAAGAATAGACAGATTACGCAATGCTGCGAATGCTTACGAATCTAGTGCTTCTAGGGTAGGCTTGCAAATGAAACAAGAAAGTCCGAATACCGTTCCACGTGAGCGGCTCTGTAAATATGTAAATGTATGTCTAACGCTGTAACTGGTAAGGAGTAAAACAGTCTTGGCATTTCCATGTATTCCATTTTCTGCATTTTCCATCTAAAAAGTAATCTACCACGACAATTTAGAACCATGTCTGATACGATCTAACGACCTGAAAATGAATGATGAACAATTTCCGAGCGCTGCGCGTAAACATCTATTTGTAATACATAAGCACATATTAATCGCTAATATCGTTCACCGTTAAAATTACAGACCCCGGGCAGGCCTCGGAGACGACGCGCCCGGTACATTCCGACCCCTTCGGCCGAATTTGCCGGTATCCGCGCCTTCCTTTCCGCACCACGTGAAGCCGGTGAACGAGGAGCCCGAGGACGAGGAGAATTTGTCGCGCGATTCCACCCGCGAGGAAGAGGATGACCAGAGCCCGGAGGCCAGGAACCACGACAGCGAGGAAGAGTTGAGCGAGGAAGTGCCGCGCGCGACTCCGAGTCCACCGCGGTCAATTCCGCCGGCCCCGCTGGCGTACCGTCCACCCACGGTGACCCCGGTGAGCGTTACGAGGACGAGTCTCGCGACACCTCCGCCGCCGCCGCCGCCACCGCCTGTTCAGTTCCGCCCGACACCCCCGCCACCACCGCCCATCCAGTACCGCCAGACGCAGAAGCCCACGAAGGCCCCGAGGAAGCAGTTCATCGACGACCTCACGTATCAGCAACCGATCAAGCCACCCAAGGCGGTGAAACCATCCCAGGCTTACGAAATCCGCGGCAAGAAGCCAGTAGCGCAGGTAGGTCCACTACCGAACACATCATTCAAAATTGCGATTAACTTTCTACTTTATTGATTATCTAAAATAAACACTTATCTCGTAACTAATTATATAAATTTATATTGATAGGAATATGTAATACGAATTGAATTACGCGATTGAGATATAATCCGAAAGTACGAAAAAATTGGTAGAGTTTTGAAATCGAAAGGTGAAAGCCGGAATCATCTGGCCGTCGTGCTCCTTTTTGTCCCCAGATAACGTCGCATAACTCATAAATGCGGTCAGAGGAAACCTGTTCGCGCCCGTTACGCAACAGTTTCCAGTCGAATTTGTGAAATGACACGCCTGGTGTTTTTATGTGCTCATTATAAACGAGTCTTAAGACCGCCTCGGACGATCAGAGTTCCGAATAGAATTCTACTTTATACGTTGTGTACAAAAAATGAAGAATCAGAATGCAACACGCGTATATAAACAATATACGTTAAAATACATATATATCAAAATATTAAAATTATTAATCAAATTCTATTCCGGAATCCGATGCGAATTATAAATTTTCTAAAGTAGTCTAACACCTCGAGTTTGTAATACGCTGTAAATCGATATAGGAAAATTTACAGAATTCTTTCTTAAGAAAAATTTACCTTAAGAAAAAATTACAATATAAAGAAATCGTCTAATATAACGAATATTTTACAGATTATCAGGCGATATCGGCACGACAATGCGGACGGTTCTATCACGTGGGGCTTTGAAAATGATGACGGATCATACAAGGAGGAGACGATTGGCATAGATTGCATAACGAGCGGTAAATATGGATACATCGATCCGGACGGTATCCGACGCGAGTACACGTACGAGACCGGAATCAAGTGCGACGAGCAACAACGGGAGGAAGAAGAAGACGGTTTCGTGGATTACCAGGAGAACAAGCTGGTACTTCCGAGCGGGAAAACCATAGATCTCTCGTCGATGGGCAAGAAGCAGGCGCGCCGGCCCCAATTCCAATACAGAAATTAAGGGAATCGAGATTTGTATTTCGTACATTCGCCATCGCCCTTGTCGCACTTATTAATTGTAACTCATAACGTAAAATTATACGTTTCTTAGACTAAACTAGAGTTAAATAAATAAGTTAAGATATTGAGATTAGCGATAAAAATAAGGTATAATTTTATGTAAGATTATTTTTAGTGTAAATTAGTCTTTATAAATAAATCAAGATATTATATAATAATATCAACTTAAAATGATCATATCTCCAAAAGCACATTGAGCTTGAGGCCATTTTCTATAATATAACTCGCTACGCTATAAGAAACTCGCTTAATCTACATGAATATTTATCGTAAATATTCGTCATACAATACTCATCAAATAGAAATAATAGAATAGACAGAATTACATGAGTGAAGCAGCCGAAAATTTTCGCGCGAGATAACAGTACCCTATCCTTATCGGAAATTAAAACTCATTTACAAAAATAAATTATATTATTCGTGATATGTCCGCAATATTTTACAGACATCTCAACAAAACCCATTCATCTCACATAGAAAAGGAATCGTTGGCGAACCGAATTCCAGGAAACAACAGTCAATCATTTATTTCGTTGAATACATTTACCGACGTTGAGAGTTTATTTCGTCGATCATTATTATGCATACTATTATCCACGTCAGATCTCTCATCAGATCATTTTTAACTAGACATTGATATAAGTGTATACCGTGTTGTGTACATATCGATATTGTACCTGTAGAGATTCAAGATTCTGAATAAAGGTAACAAAACTAATAAATATATACAATTTACGCGAATTGCAACAGAGAGTGCTTACTGCTCTTCGATATATCATAACAAATTATTCTCGTTTGTTACATAGAGAAAATCTCGTGAGCGTCATTCTGCGAGATTACGTGTGCCGAGTAACGCGATATGATGATCCGATATGATGACGAATGCAGCAGATATGTTCGTCGCGAGCCAAGTAACACGTCTATTATTTGTGTGTGTGTATATATATATGTGATCATGCTACATTATTTTCTTACGTTCCCGTGTACAATCGCACAGTTATAGCTGCACTCTTGATCCCTCCCTTAGTTAGGGGCTAGCAAAGATATCGAACAATCTAAGAAATCTAAACGACGGTCTACGGAGGCTACATACGACGATAACGAGGAAAAACTTTCTCTTAATTTTTGCATGCTCTGTTCTTGCTTGCAAACGGCCGAACGCATTGAATGGTCATTTTATGTAGAAATATCGTTCTCCATTAAGTTTAAACATCTAGTTATATACTCTAGTAGTTTAGTTTCTCTGAAACTTAAATTCTTGGATAGAAATCGGCGAAACTGGAAATATCTCGTTAGCAGAAACGTAGGAAACAATCGCTGAAGATAAAATTGACCGGTCCGGCTGCAAACAAGAACCCAGAGAATTAAAATAGAACTAGCGCTCGCAACGGCACTCGATATCGCGCTAAAATGCGCCCGAGCATCGTCATTTACCACCACCACGATGCTTAAGCGTCGCCTCGGTTCCAACAATAATTTAAGATACGGAGATTCAACAACGTTTACAGACTTGTTATGCGTTATATAGATATATATATGTACACATACATCATCGCATAAATAACAGTCGATCCAAAGCAAAGACGCGGCAAACATTATTACAAAATATTAACAATCGTTGTTCGGCGGCGGATTACGCGCGCACGCGACCGCGTCGCCCTCTTCTTCTTGTTAGAATGTAAGTTAATGCTACGGCGTGGTGTAGATTATTGCCTTGTTACAGAGTACAAAAAAAAGGAGACGAGAGGAAAGTCGAGTGTACGTGCGCGGGCGTGGATAAACGCACGCACGCGCGAGCCCGTGCCTCGCACGCGCATCGTGCGTGCCGCGTTGGACGTTCCACGTTTGAGAGGAACGTGTGAGAGAAACGCGCCGGAATTACAAAAAGGGCTGGCCCCGCACAAAGGTAACGATATGTGTCGATCGATCGATCTGCCCAGTCGATCGATCGGTGTGGTCCATGCTGCCGTGGGCCCTCTTCTCTTCTGAATATCTAATACGCCGGACTGGTGACGGTGGACACTTGTTTCGGCGTGTGCTGGCCCTGCGCCAGCGCTCCGCTCTTCGCCGCTTTAAACTTCAGCCAAGCATCATATCCGTACGCCACCATTGCGCAAAACCCAAAGAACTGCAAACAGATTACAAAAGACTCAGTATTAAACATCAGAGAGCATCCACTTGCCCACTCTTTTGACAACAAGAAAGTTCTAACAACAAAAAATTTTTAAAACGAACAAGATTTATAGTTTTTAAAATATCGCTATTTTGCGATAATTTGTATCTTCCTTCTCATTTTTATGAAAAAACTCAAATGTCTTTGCCGATGTCTATTTTTCGATATCTATATTGACTAGGATAGGACATAATAGTGATGTCCGAAAGGTAAAAGAATCCTTACCGCAGCAACACCGAAAGCCTCCGTGTAACGTGCGTAGTCGGCTGCGAGGGAAGCAGCCAGCAGATAGAAAACGGTCCATATCGTGCAGAATATAAATTCCTGAAATTAAATACATCAAGTTGCAACATACAGATGAATGGCGTTCTCAAACAATAAAAACTGAGTTTGGGCGCAATTGAGTTCGCGAAACGCGCAATCTGTCCAGACATGATGCCTACGTAATGCCATACGTAACCTCGGCATTCTTAAAAGGTCAACCTGATTATCAACGATCTTCGGCCCAGCATCGACGGCGACCGCCCTCGTTACGTCGCTCGCGATCGATCGTTCACCCGTGAGTATAAAAGTCCGGAGTGGCGGGTCGATTTTTATATTCCTACGCGCGTAGAAACTTTCTAGCGGGGCTTTCACTCCCAGCTCTTATTACACGCGTGTATTCGCGTTATATTAATGTTATCAAATACAACCTGTTTTGCATATTGTCTATTTACTTTTGTTTGCGTTTATTTTAGGCACACCTTTACGGGAATGAGATAAAAGATCTTGAAGCCAGGAGACAGCTGATTAATGGAGCGCGCTGAGAGAACGACGAGTGACTTACAATTTTAATCCAAGGGATTCTGGCAAACTTCTCCACAATGTGGAACAGATAGAGAACAAGCAGGATCCCCGTGAACCAGAAGCCACCCATGGCCACGGTATTGAACCATCCTCCCCGGCTGTGGCTGCTGTGAGTCGACACCGTTATGCATATAAATCCCAAGAGATTTAGTACCTGAAAGAAGACCCCGGCGCGATTATCATTCATGAAAATTCTCTGTTGCACAGCTGAGCGAGCATGTATTGTGCACAAATACAAAGCTTCGCGGCTCTTGCAACCGTCGTGAGAGATTTAAGAATCCATTATAGCCCGTGGCGCAACCTGAGTGCCCTATACCGGTCGTCGTAAGCCTAATTCACGGTAGACGCACGTACATTTTGTACGTACACAATATTTACGCTGCGTATATTTAACGAGTCAAGCGTGATTTTCGTTAATAGATTTTCTAATTCTTGATAATCTTTCGGTTAATTAAAATTTTTATCTGTATTTTCTTTATATCAATGAGAGGCTCACATTTAAGGGATTTATATCTTTCGTTATTTAATATCTTTCACATTTATCGTGGACTTTAATAATTAACTTATGACTCATTGTCAGAATTTCTTGTTAATGACATTGAGACTTCTTGAGTAATTCACTTATAAAGCGATTATTAAAGCAAGTATTAAAAATGTTTTTCGCTTGAAGAAATGAATAAAAAAGTGTACAAGTGAAGAATAAATCTCGCAGCACTCACCACTTGTACAATCTTTAACATTCCAGGCAATGTCCTCGCATACGACGGATCGAACCGCACATTGGGCTGAGTCGTCGTGGTAGTAGTCGTCACGGTGGTCGTGGTGGTGTGTTGCCCCGGGAATCCTTGATCCATTGTCGCCGATTATTCTAAAATTGTATACACGCAATGATAACGACACGTAATAGATGCCGGGGGATATCTGCTTGTTTCGCGAATCGCCGCCTGATCCGATACGCGCGAGGACGACGGCGACTCTTCGTAAGGGCGCGTCTCAAGTGGAACGGTCGACCGAGCATCGACCGAGCCGCGCGAATGAGGGGGATGAGGAAAATATGAACCTTAAAATAAAGATCCACGACGGCGTTTGTCAAACGCCGCGCGCTAGATTCGCAAACGCGAAACGTGTCGAGGCGAATCCGCGTCCCCGAGCAAACGCACTTGAAAAGCGCTCCCCTTCTCGAAACCTTTTCTTCTCACCTTCATTTCGGGAATTGGATAAATATAGGCGCCACAAGAATAAACACATCGCGAGATCCTTAATTAAAGGTATTTGATATCGGAAACTCGGAAAAGGGTAAAAGAGCGAGTGGGTGATGTACTTTCTAAACTTGGTCGCTTGAGATGCAAAATTATTTATTTAAAAAAGCTACACACGAGGGACGTGTTTATGCAACTTTTATGTCGGGGATGCTTTAGCGCGGATGTCGAAGAAAATAGCACACGCTCTGATATTTACTATCGCGTATCCAGCGCTATCGATTGCGCCCAAACAACTTGCCGTTTATAATTAAACGCATGAACCACGGTACGACGCCGCGTCCAGCAAATATGCGTGCCTTTGTACATTTGCAATTGATTCACGACTTCCTTTACTGGAGACTGTTATTCTTCTAGTTTACTTCTAACGACAACGAACCGATATGATTGCCCGGCCACTTTATCGTAAACATCTCCTAAATCTTTTGCATTGCACGTGCCAAATATTAAATTCATACAAATTATATAATATATTTTATTCTAGGATTATATATGCTATACACATTTTTCATTACATAATGTTATTTTATTAAGTAAACTTCTTAGAACCAAGCTGATCGACAGTTACAAATTTCTCAATTTTATTTATATTTTTAATCATAAAACGTTTTTAAACCGAAATGGAACTTTTATATACTATTATTTTAATATCAGAGCACATATATAGTTTATGCCTTTATTACTTTTATCTCTACAGCTTATTTTATCTTTTAAAATGCTCACGCAACAAATAATGCTGTTATATAATAAAATAATATGTAAATTGCAGAAATCTGGAAGCTTTAGCAGCACGTCATTGATCGACTCGATATACGAAGGATACGCACACTCCATCTGAACACGCAATTCTTCCTCGCTTCCCGCAATTAACGCTCAATTAATGTGAGATCACACGCGGGAAGGGAGAAGAAAGGGGGACGCTGGTCGCCGGAGATATGCACCGCGATTGACGCCGAGGGACGGGGAAAATGAAAACGCGGATCGATTACGAGAGCTATCGTGCAGGCGTAAAAGGCGTAAACGCGTTTGCGTCGACGATAACGACGCGGATAATTGACGCGTCTGGTGGTTCCCAGTTTCGCCGAAATCATTTTCCAAAAATCGTCCGTTTTATAACGAAGATACGTGATCAGAGGAAAATCGCTCAATTCTCTTCATTTCATCCGAGCGAGTTTCTGAAAAGGAAGCATGATGGCGAGGGAATCGAGAAAATAGTCCACGCGAGGGATCGCAAATCTCTCCAAGATGCTCGGGGATTCGGGTTAGAGACCGCGACGTCTCGTTTATTATGTCACTTGGGGCGCGTGCCGCGGGAATTACTTAATCTCGCAGCGTGAGGTCATCCCAACTGGAAATAGACGGTGACAGTTTGTGGCAGAACGTGCATAGCGCGAGGTGCGGCCGTGCACGTGGTCGTTAAATCTTCCCACGACGCGGGTGGGAAAGATAGGACGAAAACGTTCGTAAAACGTTGTACATACATTCGTGTTTTAGTCGCAAAGACCGTATTTTATCGACCGTATACAACGCGTCGTGTTATCATTGGTCTTTAAAGTCGTTACGTCAAATATTAAGTCACCGAAACTTAATACATGTTAATGTTAATACATGTAATGTTAATACAATAATATAATTATTATATAATTGTTAATATAATTAATTATATATAGTAATATAAAATATTTATCATATATAATAATAAATAGTATTATATTATTAATAACATGTCACATCGTTGCAATAAAAAGACAATTTTTTAATAACTTGGCACGCATACAGAATTGAATCAAAAGAAAGAATTTATTAACTGATATTATCAAAGATCTAGAAAGTTAAATTTGTCGCAAATTATCACCGCACTTCTTTGGCACGCGGCGCGCAATTAAATTAAATCTCTTTCACAGTTCGCGTCTGTCAAAACCTCTTACTGAATTATTGATTCATATATCCACATTATTATGAATTCCATTACATTTACTTCACATTTTATCGATGAATCCCGCTATATTGTTATTCATGCGTCATAAGTATAATGCGAATTATTTTTGTACCCGTCACCGGGATAAAATTACAGTGCGATTTATCCAAGCAATATCCAGCTTGATATCCGGAAACGGCGATCGGCTCAGCCGGCAGAATCGCTCGCGGCGAAACTTCTAACTGTACTATTCATCGTGCCTACGAGCTAATCCTCCGTAACCGGGTTTCGTTTAGTAGTAAAAAAAATTGTCCAAATAAAAGTAAAAAAAAAAATATCTATAGCAAATAGAAAAATTGATTAAATCAACAAGACTTAAAAGTTACATATACGGGTAATTTTCAGGTCACGTGGCGATTAATTGGAGGATTAATCAGAGACTAAGTTAACCCTGGAGTCTGGACGACTGGAGTTTATCCCAGGCGTGAATCGTGGACCGAAGGCGCGAGACTGCGAGAGAGTCTTATCTCACAGCTGCAGGGAGATATCGCGGGGATGGAATGCAATGTGTGGAGGACTGACATTGTTGTCGCCAACGAGACGGATATGAATTTAACGACGCGACGCTACGCTGCTGGAGACCGGGGTTCGACGGACGTGACGCCATATCGGACGCCCCATCTTGAGGATCGATTTCCAGAGAGATCTGGCTCCCTTTCCTCTCCACAATGCTTAGAACTCAATAACCGTGTCGGAATTTCCTCGGGACCGTAGTCGATCGACTTTAAACGATTTAGCTTATTGGAATTGACGTTTACGGCATTTTACGGCTTTAGCAATATTTATAGCCCAATTTTACGTCCAATATCGTTTTAAATACGATCTCGAGATGTTATCTCGTTGATTGGATGGAATCTAAGGACCACTCAAGACCAGACTTGATAATTGACTGAAATAATCTTCAATTTGATCACAATAATAATTTTATTGCAAATGAAATGAAATGAAGCATACACGGAAGCAAAAGTATTGTAGAGAACTGCATCAGCGATAATGCTAGCGGGCCTAAACCTTTAAGATCGGCCTACGAATGCCGCCCTGGCGGAGAAAGGTTTCAAGAGTCGCCACGCGATTAAATACAATAATCTCGGATTAATCCAATCTTGCCTCAAGGCGCATCAATTACTGAACGCGTCACGAACGTGCAACAGATTTTCCCGATTCCCGGTCGAGCGGCGAAATTGTAACATAAACAAAACGTCGAGCGCGAAACACGTCGGCTCCTCCACTCGCGGGATTCACGGAGATTCGCCGGAGGGGAAGAAGCCTCCCGTCCTCGTCCTCGTTAATGCCCGCGGTCGCCCAAGTCGGCCGTGGAAAGCTGTCAACGCGAGCCTCATTCATCACCGCTCGCGCGGAGCTCCGCGGGGAGCTACGCCCCGCGTCGCTCCCCCACATTCGAGCGCGAGCGGGACAGAGCGGGACGTCTCTACGCGTCGAATTGGCGGCGGCGGCTATCGACTGATTGCGCCGCGAGGGCGATCCGCGGACAATACGTCGGCCCCGCGAGCGTTCGGATCACCGGAGAGCCGAGAACGGCGCGGTTCGCGCGTACTCGCGAGGCCGATTCCGCGACGCGCGAGCGAGCGAGCGAGCGTGCGTTCCCTCGAGCGGCGCGAAGGCGGCCGCGAACGCGCGTCTCGGCAGGGACTCGCGAGCAACGAACTTTGTTTGTTACCTGTTCCACCTGTTACTGCTCCTCTCCGGCACGCCTTTCTCTTCCTTCCTCTCCGCCTGGTCCGCTTAATCCCTCTCGCGAGTCGTCGCGCCGACGCTACACTTCCGTCCCGTTCACCTTTTTCAGCGACGCTCGATTCCAACGGAGAGCCGCAAACAACTCGGGGCCCGATCCACAATCGTTCGCTCCGCGTCCCGGCGTGTGTCGCGGCGTTTCCCCCCCTTCTTCCTCCGACCGATCGTTCCCGTCGGGATGACCGACCGTGAAGTATACGCGGATACGAGACTCGCGCTCGACAGAAAGAAACGCGAGAGAGATCGAGATGGTTCCTCGGGAATGCGTTTCGGAACGCTCTAATGTTGCGTACATAAGCTTGTTCTTTGCAGCTAAAACTTTGTTCACCATTTTTCTTCTCTTTAATTATAAGTCTAATTATATACTTGTTTCATGAGCGCAAAAATTATGACATATTGCTAAAAAAATAAATCTTGTCGCTATATAAGTTCACGTAAAGTGGTACTCAAAGTCCGATTTTTTACATTTAAAATCGGACTTTAATTAAAGCTACTCTATTATAAACAATGTTTATGATGGCTTTTTCTCTTATGATTAAAGCATTAAATGTAGAATAGGCCTTAAATATTGGAAAAATTGGAATATCTCTGACTTATATCAATTTCTACCAATGCAGATTAACTTAGAATTAAGAGCCAATTCCACAATTTATTTTAACCGGAGTTTAACTAACGATACCAAATAGAAGAGTTTATTTTGTATAAAAAGGCCCTTAAAAAAATAAGTTAAACCGAGATTAAAGTTAATTTGCATTGGTAGAAATAGACATTACTTCAAAACAATCGAATAACGAATAGAATGAAATATGCGAGTCGCAACAGCCCACATTTACCATGTTTATGTTGCCACCATAGCCACATGGCCCACATGGGCAAACGTCATGAAGTTCGTTTTTACAACTTTTTGTACTTTTCAGCTTCTGTCTTCTTCTCTCGCAACATCTAATCGTACGTCAGTTTCATTTTAAGTGCAGGAAGTATAGTTTAGTGCAAACATTACATCCCACATTACAGGAAGAGCAATTGGGAGCAAAGAACATCCATGGCACGCATAGTAATGGAAAGTAACGAGGTGGGGAGAGGGTCAACCAGTGGATGACGGAGCAAATTGTCCCAAGTCCACGATAGCCGAGGAAGCGGAGGTACTTGGAGCAGTCAGCACCCGCGCTGGAGACTCCCGAGAGACCCAGCGGCGCGCGTGTTGCTCATCCAGGAGGTTATCCCAGGTGCGATGGTTCTAGGTGACGTCGAGCATCGATAACCGAACCCGAGGCATAAACGATGGCGACAGGTAAGCGACGTAGCATCCATACGTCGTCCGGGAACCCCGGTGCGTCCACGAGCAGCGGCCTGTACTCGGGCGCCCGGATGAACTTCCGGCCGAGCGGGGCACAGCAGGAGGACCGCGGCGGCACCCGACCGACCGCGGCCCCGAGCTCGATCGGCCTCGTCCTGGTCACCATGCTGCTGTACGTGTGCAAGAAGTCCCTGCTCTTCGACCCTCGGCTCAAGGTGGCCATCTACTGCGGCGCGATATTCATCGTCTCACTGATCGCGGACTTCGTCGCGTTTCCACGCACCTACTTCTCCAGATCCGACAACGCCGTGAACCAGTACTTCGTCAAGTGGGCCTGGGGCTGGCTGCTGTCCGTCATCGTGCCGTGGGTCGTTCTGACGGCGCACACGGTAGGCTGCGGCCGTCGGCCGATCCTGCTGCGGCATCTGGGCCGCATTGTGCTTGCCACTGCTGCCTGGCTCATCTGGACCAAGTTGTTCAATTACATTGAGACCAACTATGGCAGGTGTCTAGGCACCCGTGACAACCAAATGCAGACCAAGGTCAAGTGCCTGCAGTCGGGTAGATTCTGGAGCGGCCTCGACATATCCGGACACACGTTTATCCTGATCTACTCGAACCTGATCCTCGCCGAGGAAGGCTCCTCCTTGGTGGGATGGGAGGGCATCAAGGATCTGATAATGCGGGAGGAGCACACGCGGACTGTGCCGACCGAGACCAGCACCGGGCCGTTGAGGAATCTCTCCGACGACGATCTGAAGTTCCTGAAGAAGGCACACCGCGCGCTCACGCCGTTGCTACGTAGCCTCTTTGTATGGATGACGTTTCAACAGCTGGTGGGGGACGTCATGCTAGTGTCGACGATGCTCTACTACCACATCATGATTGAGAAATTCCTGGGTGGCGTAGCCGCAGTCCTCACGTGGTACGTCACATATCATTGGTGGTACAAACTGCCGAAGATCGGCCTGCCGGCACCCGGCGACGGCCTCTTCAAGTACAACGAGGTAAAGACGAATCCGGAGATAAGCGCCAGGGTGAGACGCAGCACGCTGAACGGCACCAATCAACCGAGGTTCATGGGAATGCCGATCAGAACGATGCAGGAGACCGCGGAATCGAATTCGTCGCCTAGACAAGCGGATCTCGATTTGTCTGCTTCGAGGGGATAAAAAACAGGCATCGCCCTCGATGAACTGATCGCTTTCACATCGGGACTCTTGTTCCCTTAATATTTAAACATTTGATGATCACGCAGCATGAACCATCTTTCACACAAGGACCGAATGTTCTGAGAATATCCGAATAATATGTTTTGTATGTTTCACAAAATTTCCAATTCTTGATACTTAAACAATTGAAACATTGCACCGAGAGCGGACACAAAATATATGTAAATATATACAAAATATATTTAAGTAATTTAAATATTTAATATTTAAAGAAGTAATTGAATGTATAAGGCTCCTTTATATTTGAGTATAAAGGTCGAGTTGAACGTAAGAGTTACGTAAAATATAATTTGGTATGAAGGGCGCCTTTCTTTAGCTTCCATGTAAGTACTTACAGGATTTCAGACATTTGTACACTGGGGTATACTCGATTTGGGTAAACATAGATAATTGAGCTCTTCTAAACGAAGCAGCTTCGTGCTTTTAAGTTATATGCTTTTAAGTTATTTATAAATATAGGAAAACAGGAATGTGTAATTTTGGATTGTTAAAAAAAAGATACTTATTCGATTTATATCGAATTTAAAGCCGGTATCTTCGGTAACACTATTCTGAATTTTGTTTTGTAACTTATATTTAATAAAGTCTGTTGTTAACAAAGCGTCAATTTTTCTTAAGTTAAGAGGCTGTTTACATGAAATTAGCATAGCGTCTACATGCCATGTTATATTTGTACACGGAAGAAAAGTACAAAATATATATAATTTTCGTTACGAAATCTTTCTCCTCTCGCATGTTGTATTTAAAAGAGTATATACTCTTTAATATTTTTGAAATTATTCTTCTGCCATCGTTAGACGGAAGATTATTTAATATCATATTAATATTAAGTTATTATTTTTATGAAAGCTTCTAATTTGACTATATAATAAAAAAGCTTCACATTGTGAATTATGAAATATAATATTTTGCTTTCCAAGAAAAGTCGTAATGTATCATGAACAAAATAAGTACATAATTTGCAAGATTTATTGTAATAAATTTATCTTTTTGTTACAGATTGAACCTTCTTTGTCCATTAATGAAAAGTGACAGCATGATATATCTTTGATTGATTATTATTGGTTTGTATTAACAAAGTTAACTTATGCTTACTTCATGAAAAATGACATCATTTTAGTAGCATTGCCTATAATTGTAACGAAATTAATTTTGTTGAGTGCCTACGGTTGCAGAATAATTCTCATATTTGGCAACATGGAGATCGTCGACAATTCACTTTTTAATACTTTGACGTGAGAATAAAAGTAGACATTTGTACAGACACGACAATTTACATCGGTTAATATCACCTCACTAATCTGTTTCCTTTTTGAAAAAAATCACAACTTATCGCGATATTAGACTCTTTGCGCGCACATATGCTGAAATGTACGAAAATTCATTAACTGATATTGAATGTAATTAATTATGCATATGCAGTAACATACAAGATGTTTTCATATTTTTTCAGTATGCGTAATGTATTTCTTATGGTTTACATTTTACATAAAAATAATCACTCGTGTTATTAAAACAAAATTGTGATGAGACTGTACAGTACCAATTATAATGTTTAAGCGTTTATCTAAGAAAAAGAGAAGTCTAGTAAAGAAGTAAATAATGGGATACGACCCTGTATTGTAAAAATGAGAACATATTTTTGCTTATATATACCATCACAATCTAACAGGCCTCACATATTTCGTTATTTCGTGATGATGATGGCAGCTAATTATACAGTGTATTTAGCGAACATTTAATACATACGTATTTATCCGCAGTCACGAACAGAGATCGAATACGATGATTTCGTTAGCACCTGTATCGTGTATATTTCTATTTTCACAAAATATCTTTTTAATTAAATCTGTATTCGACCGATGCAATTATATATAATTATATATAGCGATTTTTTATCTATATATGTATGCAATTTTAATTTCTATATGATACCGATTAAATACCGGTATCATAAAATTAATTAAATTTATATTTTATTTTTAATACATTGTATTGTACAAACAAAAATTACAAGAAAATTATTATAAATTCGAAATTTAACAATTAATTACAATTGTATTATCTCTTAAAAATTGGAACTAATAATCTTTGAGAGTTCAGTTTTTTGCAAAATACATATCCGAGCGTGTTACAAATCTAATTAATTTGATAATATTAATTTTATCAGAAAGTTATTCATATGAGTTATACATATATTATGTCAGAATTTATACTAACCATTTTTTTTTTTCATTTTTTTTTCCAGTTATATATGAAACCGATATTTGTTATCGTTTTCGATCCCTGTTCACGAAGAGCGTACGTTGTTATTAATCGAATTGATTTTAAACCTTCGATCTTTTACGCGCAATCGCATCTTCCACGGCCTTTAGTTGTTTCAATAATTCCTCGCGTCGCGAGCTCGCTTTCTTGGCGGCTTTGGCTGCTGCCGCGGCCACTTGTGCTTTACTATCAATCATTGGCGGTGACTCGATACCCCGTTTTTTACCTGCCATAATCGCACTGCGATCGATCTTTTTTACCGCTGTGGTGTTGCTCGTGGGTTTCAGCGTTAGCTTAATCTGCTGCTTCGCACCGCTCAGTTTCAAAGCATCAATGCCTTTAGAATCTTTACGAATCGGCGGTGTCGAACCCTTTCTTCTACGTGCCTCGCTCGAAGATGACGAGTAACTCGATTCGCTCGAATCGCTACTACTTCCGCTACTCTCTGATCCCGAGCTACTATGAGACGACCTGAAATATACATATATTTTTTTATACAATATTACAAATACAACATAAAGCAGGGAACATCTTATAAGATTAAATTGGTTAATTAAACTAGTCATACTTTGGTTACATTACAAAATAAGTTTTTGAAATTTTGGATTACGCAAAACAATGGATTATGTGCGTAAGAATGTAGAAAAAATTTTAAAAGAGAAGTTTTTATATCTTTCTCGCGTTCATATTTTTTAAATTATTTTTATCAACTAGTTATATTTTTTGACCTACTTGTAATTTAAAAGACAACTATTTTTACCTAGATCTGGAGCGACTTTTAATGATCTTAGCCACAGCAGCCGCAGCAATCGCAGCCTTTTGCTCCCTGGCTTTTTCGTGATGACGATGAGACGAAAGTGGGCTTGGGGCAGGTGGATTCAGTCCGGCCCGTCGATGTAACGTACCCGTTGTAGGAGAGATAGAACCTTTTGGTGGTCGAGGAGAGGGAGCGGGAGGATTCATTAACATGGCACCTCGTTGAGGCGTGGCTGCGGTAACAGCCGACGGATTTGAAGGTGGTGAAGTGAGAACAGTTGATTTGCTTTTGCCAGCAGACCGAGTTCTAGATGGTGGGGAGGGTGAACGAGACCTGGATAGGGAGTCGTAAGAACTGTAGCTAGAACGACTGGAGCTACGGCTAGAACTAAAAAGACGATACTCCTATATGTTTTTATATATAACAAATTAGCAAAATAAACATTTAGGAGAAAAATTCACGCAATTCTTGACTAAGGTATTATCTTCATAGTTTCTCTTTCTCTTTGCTTGAGAAGTATTATTGAATGAATCATGCTTAATAAGTCATCTCCAGATCTTCAAAGAATTTTTCTATAGGTAAAGCATTTTTGCAAGAAAATTTCAACATAATGAATTGTGTATGCGAGAGAATTTCTACATATATTTCTATATAAAGCACTCTTTTGCACGAAAATTCCAATATAATGAATTGTACGCGAATATGCATAATACCTCGTTGAAGAATACGAAGATCCGGAAGAGTAAGATTGTCGTCGGGATCGGCGGGACGACGTGTTGCGGCGTATAGTGCTCGGGGACTTGCGTCGCATCCACGGGTCCGCCCATTCGTCGCCTCTACTCCTTTCGGCAGGCGGTGGCTCTTCTTCTCGCCAAGGTTTTGTCGGAGGAATTCGTTCTACAATGACTTCTCGCGATGGTCGTTTATGCTTTTTCTCGTACTTCTCATAGTAATCGCGCTCCCTGTCGCGTTCACGATCTCGTTCTCTCTCGCGATCGCGATTGTGCGGTGGTGGAGACACCGAATGCGTACCACGAGGAACCGTGTGATAATCGAAACGCTCCCGATACTCGCGAGAGTCTTTGTAGTGTACTCGTCTGGTTGTTGAAAATAAAAGTAAAAATAAGTTTAATTGCAAAACTTTTCATAGAATTAACAATATACAATGTAAAAATATATTTTTTAAAGTTTGACCATGTATCGTTTCGTTATCTTACCTGTAATAGTCGGTTGACGCGGATGGAGGATAATACCCTTCGGGTTCGTCAACATATCTTTCTGGTGTAATTCTAGAAGATGATACCCTGCGTGGTACTTCCCGTTGCGGCCATCTTTCGACCGGCGGCTCAGGACTAGCCGCTCTCACGTAGTATCCCGCTTCTCTGTCTAGTTCATCTTGTCCTAAACTCAAATTCATTTTCTTCTCTTCGAAATCCATATCCGATTCTTTGCGTTTATTGGCTTTACGCATCATCTAGATAATCGGATAAGAAAATATCTTCTTTAAAACTCAACTTTAGATTGGAAATTGTTTAAAATATATGACAGACGACACATGCATAGTCATGCACAAGAGCATCTTGTGTGTAACTTACTTCCTTGGCATGACGTAGACCGCGCTCCCAAGCAGATTCAGTTGGCGTTTCTTCCACCTTAGGTGCATGTGTAGGAGCACCATAACTGGACATTGACGATCGCATGCTCGGTCTATCGATGTGCGCTCTATATTCGTGTGGCGCGGCAGCGTGTGGTGGATACGCCATAGGCCTCACCATATCGAACATAGTGTAGTTACCTTTGTCTGTCACTCCTGGATGTAAAAATCTACAACTAACACCCCATGTACATTGGCCCCGGCTATAGAAGCGACACACTGGTCTCGGCTCAGTCTCCTCCGGTCGTGCATCATCTCCATCGCTAAGCTCCCCTTCTTCCAATTCAGACTCTTCTTTCTCACCTTCTTCCCCTTCTTCTTTATCGTTTGTTTCGCCAGGTTCTTTCGACTTTGCCTTATCCTTTTCTTTATCTTTATCTTTGCTATCTTTCTCTACATTTTCTTTACTCTCTTTTGTAATAGCCTCGGTTTCACCTATAATTTTATCTATTACAGTAAATGCAATTTTATGTTTCGTGTAATGAAATATTAATGAAATATTATATTATAATATCTAGACATCTATGTAATGTTAATATATAAAAGTTATATTTTAAATTAAAAATTTATAATGTATTTACCTTCGTCGCGTTCGTCTTTCCATTGACCATCGGCCTCAAAATCTAGTTGCTCACTTTCCTCTGTCAAGCCAACTGGTGCAATTTTGTCATCCTTTTCTGTATTTTCTTCATCATTAACAATTTCTTGTTTAACATCCTGCTCTTGAGTCTTGTCTATTTCCATGTTCTGTTCAATGGATTCATCGGGACCGTCTATGCTCTCAAGATCTGATACGTCTGACAGATCCTCGCCATGGGTCATGGGTGTAGGTTTAGACTTAGACATGGGTTCTGGTTCATCCTCAATGTCCCCATCCGAGATTTGTTCGCCGTCCAATTCGTTATACGATCCGTTCTTCTCTTCTTCGGGAGACCGAGGGCCTGAATGCGCCGGTGAAGGTTTATCTGATTCTTGATCATCCATAGGAGACGCCGGACCGGATTTGAACGACTTCGGCGAGCTTCTCGCCGATATTAAGGATTTCACGGAACTGGGGCCCGATCTGGGTGACTTTGGTGAGCTTTGCCTGGATTCGCTATTCTTGTACGAGTAAGATTTTAATGAGTTATCGGCAGATCTTTGCGTATCCGCTTCGAAGTCAGACGCCTTTGATTCGGCGTCTCCAAAGCGCATAGACTTGGAGTCGTTCGAAGGGGAGAGACACGACCCGTTGTCTTGTACAGGCGATCGAGACACGCTGCGATCCGATCGCGGTGAATCGAGGGAGTTATTTCCCGAATGGTAGGACTTCGGCGAGTCGTTTGGATGATATGTCGGCGATGCGGGCGGGCGATATGTTGGCGATATGGGTGACGGCGACAGGGGCGGTGGAGATTTCGATAGACTACGGATCGACCGCGGGGAACCTTCCTCGCTGGGAGACATTATCCCAGATCGTTGGGATTTCGGCGACAACGGAGTGGACCGTGGCGATCGAGGAGACTTGGACTCGCCGCCCGATAACGGCGATCGAGGAGACTTCCCGCCGGAGAAGATAGAGCTCGCAGCGGACTTTCGTCGCTCCGATCCGGAGGAATGATGCGAATAGCGCGTTACCTCATCCCCAGTCGAAGCAACCCGATTCCTGCCTTCGTCATAACCCTCCGAAGAAGTACTGTCCGTACCAGAGTCGGACATGTTGGACTCTGTTTCAGCCTGTAAATTAATGAAACTCGTTAAGACGGCGGCCGGGTAATTTCAAACGGATGGGAACGGGAATGCCTTGATTAGATTTTTAAGTGTAACCCATTCCAATCTCTCTTATGTGCTAAGTTAACTTAAGTTCTTTATTTTTTCTTTTAGGCGTACCGACCGAATGTAGCACTGAATAATCTGCATCAGTAGCATCACAGAGCTTACCTGTGTCAATCAGTGTCTGTGAAGTATTCGCTCTTGATGGCACAACGCGCGCGATCCATAACGTGTCGAACATACTTTCTTATATCACAACTTTCGACTTTCTCTCTTTTTTTTACTCAAAACTTTTTTTAAAAAATACTTTATTACTTAAACTGAACTTTGCTTGCTCACATATGCGATACGTGCTGTTTTTGGCTGGGTTTTTCTTGCGCGGAACTTTTTAGTGTCGTTTTAAACTTTCAACTTGAACACAACACAAACTAAGAAAGTACTGATAAACCACGAACCGTTTTCTTTTTTGTACTGCACTAGCGAAACTATAGCGAACGAACTTTCAACCTGAAAGAATATTTTTTGGGCCTATGGGGGAAGAGAAAGAAAACGGGAAGGGACCGGGTGGGCGACATGAAGAACGACAAAAATATGAGGGAAGCTTCAATGATGGCGTATCCTAATAGCGTCACATTAATGATTGTTTTTGGCAAAATGTAATTCAATTAATTATTCGAGACTGCAATAGGCAACCTCTGTTAATGCAAGCTTCTATCTTTCAGAAAGAGAACTGCGAAGTATTCTGTACACAATTACATCTCAAGGCTTTCTTCTCGTTTACCTTTGGACCAGAATTAAACTTTGCCATTGCGACGATTCCGATGACGTATATTTAGGAGCATTAAGGCTTGATGAAGTCTAAAGAGAACTCATACTGTGCTATGTGTGTGCTACAAAACGTCAAGGGATCCACAGTATCGATTGCAGCAATAATACTTAACAAACAAATAGAGGAGTGTTACATTCAGTTCTAAACAAGTTAAACAAATCATAGTGTACATAAAATCTATCTAACAGACCCAGCAAACACAAAATATTGCAGCAACATTGTAACAATGTTGCAATATTGCTGTGATGTTGCTGCAATGTTAGAACGTTGCTACAATATTACAATATGTAATAGTCTGTGTTTACTGGGAGTGTATCTTATTGTTTTGTCTTTCTCATGTCCCGTGCTATCAATGTAGATTAGCTTCAGTTTAACTTCGTCTTCCTCTTAAAAATTGGAAAAAGGTAAAAAGCAAAGTTAAACCAAGATCGAAGATCTGCATTGACAGAACGTACTCCAAGTTGTACCCTTGCTTCTGCTGGCGTGGAACGAAAAGGCGCAGCCGGAGCACCGTCTGGCAGCTTCCTTTCCTTTCTAGAAACGACGTTACACGCTTGGTCGCGCCAGCGCAGGGCCCGCGCCGCTTATCTCCCGTGATGCGAGGCGCTCGGTGAAGGTTAAAGCGGAAGGTTAAGGCGACGTCCGACGATCACTGCAATCGAGACTGCGAGGAAGACGCGGGGGCGTGAACGTACATGCATGCGTGCCACGGGTGCGAGCGAGCGGTTCGGGGTGGCGTCCGCTGGAAGACGGGAGCAGGGGGAGGGGGAGAGAGGGAATTGGCACAGGTCGGCACGGCTCGCGTTTCCGCGCCGTGTCCGCGTACGGGACGTCGGCGGAGCGTCTTACCTTTGTCGCGCGTTACTGCGAGGCGTGCGCGGGGCCTCGGCGGAGACTCGACACTCTAACGAGGCTCCAAGGCGGCCGGCGTCACCCGCGATGCTGACGTTTCTCTCGCCAGCACGTCGAGACTTCGGCGACTCGCGAAACTCTTCCACGACGGACAGCGCTCGGCCACGCGCAACACGACCTCTCTCTCTCTCTCTCTCTTTCTTTCCGTCTCTCTCTCTCTCTTTCTCTCCGCACCTCCGATCCGTGCGAGAAACACGTTTCCGGATCCCTCGCTCTCTGACCGCTCGTCGTGCAGATAAGCAGGCCCGTCGCTCGCGAAAAGAACAAAGCACAAATACCGAGAAGCAGAGTGAGAGAGCCGAGAGGCAAACGCACGTCCGTTTCACAGCCGTGGAGTCAATCGACGCCGCTAGATGGGCACGTGACTGCATCGTCGACGAACGAAGTAACGGACGGACGTGAAGGGAATCGACCAATCGGCTGCGGCCGAGTCCATTGGCCGCGTTTAGTTGAAAAGCTACTTTGCAACGGTTCAAAATTTATCAAACAATTTTATAAAAATGATAAAAGTGAGCAAATTCACTATGGCCCGTATTTAGAACGCATTTCTAAAGATATTAGCGCGAATTTTTATGTCATTCTATCTTTATCAGAAATTGTGGGCAATCAAATATTAAATAAATTTTCTAAAAATTCAAACTTCAGAAGAGTTGAAACAATTTCATTACAATCGTTTTTCTTTTTTACTTTTAATTTAATTTTGCAAAGTGAACAAGAACGATTTTATATTTATAGACAAATATGAACAAATTGTAAACAATTAAATTATGATTATCGTTATCTGATGTTCAAAGCGGCAAATATAGTAAAGCGAATTGCTTCGTGTGAAATATTATTACACCACGAAATTGCGGGATCAACGTGCAATTATCAGTACATCGAAGGAATTCGAAAAAAAGAAAAAGCAAAATGCACATCATAAACAGTAAGTAGCAAATTTCTAGAAAGAAAAAACCAAGTCGTTAATTGTTAGAAAATCCGCTTTTAATTTCTTATATATAACATTATGAAAGGATGGATTATGAATGTACAGACTTATTTACTAATTGCATTTATTTAAGTAAACTTAATTCGTAATAATACCTACATTTCCATATCGATTGAACTAAGTAGTTTTGTAAAACACATTACGTACGTAAACTTACTCTAGCCATTACAATTGATGTCGATTGTGAAATCAATGATGAAATGTAAGCATAATATTCAACGCAAGTATTAATATACTAATTTTTTTCTTATTGCAATTTTTCCTTATCCTTATAATTATATATCTTATTTGATATAAATTATATACGAAAATGTAACAAACATGTGATATAAAATCTACAAGAGCTAATGTTATTGTAGCGTAACAGATCTATGCACATAAAGATATTCTAAAAAAAAAACTATAATCTAGAAATAACAAGAATTCTAGAAAATATTGTAAAATTCTAAAAAATATTTGAAATACTGTTAATATCTCAATCGTGAAATATTTATGCAACAATTTGAATATGCCATTGAAAGATATTAGTATTTTAATCTACCGTTTTAAACTTATCAAATAATCGCATTTTTGCTGTTATAGTATCCATAAAATATAATATGCGATTTAACTCGGTTCCTTTATTCAAAACACAAAAAAATTAATGCTGCTTGTAATCGAATTATTTTACAAACGTTGCGTACGTTCGTTCACTTGATTGTCTTAGCTTGAACAGGATTCTAAGATAATCAGCTATTCACAATAGTGTCTTCCGTGTTCAGTGGCTTTCGAAGTTTGTAAGCAGAGTATACAAAGAACATGATCACGATTTTAATTATAATCAATATTTATTAATATTAGTACTCGCTTTACTTGAACAAATATTCAACACTATTTCAAGATTTCAATAATCTTTGAAACAATCAAATCTTGGAAACAAAAGCTTTTTTTCATGAATTAAACTGTGCGAGAAAACAAAGATAATTCTAAATCTTAATTTCTAAGTTTAATTCAGAATTTACTGTTAAATGTGTTTCGTATATATATATATCAATAATTGATAAGTCTATCAAAAATATTGACTTTAACATTTGTTGGAAAAAATCCTTATTAGAATATTACATCTGTTATAATTATTAAGGCGCGCATGTAGTGTCACATTTTCTTTCTTATCGCAATAGTATCGTTATTTAATGAAACTTATTTATCTATTACATCGTCGTTATCTCAGTGTTACTATCATTCATTTCCACAAAATTCAGTCTATCCTCCTCGTCGAATATCGATCCATCGTCAGACAACTCGTGTTCCTCGCTCATGAAAATGTACTTGGTTTGTGCATTCATGTCACGTTCCTTTTTATGGGACTTTTTAATGGAAGTCGTTTGCAGCAATTTGATTAAACGCATTGCGCTCGAACTATTTGGAGGTGTCGTATTTAGACACTTGGATGCAATACTTTTCATATTTTTAATCTTAGTTTCATGGCTCATGGACGGTTTAGGATTGTAATCAGTCTCTTTATAATTTTTGTTCTTCTCTTGTTCATGCGTAATATTGCATGTTTCCTTTTTGGTGCAATGATAGTCGACATGATGCTTCGAAGACGAAGCTATACATTCTTCCAACATCTTTTCATTATTTGTGAAATTGACATGACTCTCTTCGATGTACGATCGTTTCTTCTCTGAAGTCGGTCTGCTACTAGGGTTGTGTTTATTTTTCCTGTGTGATTTTTTAATAGAATCTATGTTATGAAGTAGCTCCGTCGTCGACATATTTATTGGAGTTGATCTACCATTATTGCCGTTCAGATTTGCAGTATCCGTTGCTTTCAAAACGCTCGTATCAGTCTCAAATCCTGTGCTGTTGCCGCATTCTGATGCAAGATCTTCGTTGTTTCTCAATTCCTTAAAACGTGCAATCGGTGTCATGCATCTGGAATAATCAATTTCGTTCGACGTTGATGGCATAGGTTCATCTCTCTGTAACATCCGGTCTGCAGAAATATCCGTGACAGTGAGCAAGATTGGTCGTTTTTTAATAGGAGTATAAATCTTAAATTCGTCGTCTATATTTTTACATCCTAAAAACTTAGAGGCACTTGCAACTTTGGGTGTACTACTCTCCAAGGGCATACTTAGCTTCTTCTTCTTTTTAGGCGACATGCCAGGAGATTCTTTTACTTCAAGAGACTCATTTCCGCGTGAGATTATGCCAATGTTTTCCTCTTCGTATCTACTACTTTGCAACAAATTATTACTTTTCTTATGATATTCGTTATCATGGCATTCAGCAAAACTGGCAGCCCTTTTGCTAAGTTTGTCTTTCTTATGTGACTTTTTAACCGAATTAAAATCAAGCAATAAAAGTCTACTTGAATTCACATTTTCAGGTGTATTCGGTCGATCGAATTCCAAATTTTGTGGGCTTGAGACACAAATCGAATCGGCCGTCTGATTTTTCATATCTTGATCATCATTATAAGCATTCTCCAAGAGTGATCTTTCATTCTTTGCTAATTCCATTTCCTGATGAACATCTTTCGTTTCAAATAATTTTCTATTTCCATGTTTCATCTTCTTATGCGACTTCTTAATCGATTCTGTCATCATGTGCTTTAACACATTTACGTGATTTTCGGGTGTAACTACTTGGTTAGCGTCTTGAGAAACAATTGGATTAGATGCTGGAGATGCCATTATATTTTCGCTTGTCGCATTAATATTACAATTATCTGACGATTCTTTTTGCATAGATGACTGACTTACTTCTTCATTGCAAACATTCTCCTCAGAACGGTTTTTTTTCTCTTCTTTATTATCATCTATACTAAATCTATGCATACTTTCTTCATGACTCTCACAATTGTTGAAAATAATATCTTGCATTTCATCACTTTCTATTTGGTTCAATTCGCTTTCCAATAAACCAATTCCCATCGACGTGGTTTTCTGTTGCATGTTATGATCAAAATTTGATCTAGTATCAGAACATTCATCATCCAAATTATAAATAAGCGTCCTCTTAGGATTTCTATATTTCTTCTGAGATTCACTTTCAGAAGCAGTACTAGTTTCAGCAATTGCATCAGTACTCGAAGATTCTGTCATTGATCTTGAATGTAATTGTTTGTCATTGTTTACAGAAATATCCATCCGTTGAGTAGATGATTCTTCATGACAGTAGAATTTTTCCTGTTAATAGAAATGTTAATATGTTAATTAAATAATAACATAAATATAACAAAATAAATAAAAAATATTTTATTAAATTTTGGAAGGAATAAAAGATATTTGTATCTAATTATATTTCATATTAAACCTACTTTAATAATAATTGAACATGCAAAATCACAATACATATAGCTATGTATATAACAAGATTTGCAAGAGTTAGTTTAAAAATAAGAACAGCAGAACATGAAGCACAAATGAAATACAAACCTTCTTGTGACTCTTCTTAATAGCACTTAGACTTTCTGGAATTATGTTTATTATATTCTCAGGTGTATTTGGCCTATCATCTGTTTCTTGATTAAATTCCTGAAACAGATTCCTGGGTGTACTTGCCGTTATAACACGGCCAAGTTCATTCGATCTACTATCAAATAAAACTCTTTGAAATGTTTTGTGATTTGCATCCTTGTCAGTTTCCTTTCTTCCTTCCCTTTGATCCTTATCAAGCAACGACATTAAACGAGATGCTCTTGACCATATGTGTGTATTTTCCCTTGGGTCAGTTCTCTTGCTCTTCTTGACATGTTTTCGATTTTGTTGAGGTGTTTTATTCTGGTTTTCATCAATAGCTTCCATAGTTGAGACGTTATTATCGATGGAGTCAGTCATACTTGAATTTAATGGGGTTAACGAAGTGTCAGTGTCAACTGAACTGCTAGAATTCTCATAACTGCTGTCCTGCTTTGGACTTGGAGTCGAGTCAAAGTTCAATAATTTTCTTGTTTTTACACTCTCATTACGAAATGAATGAGACGTGGAGCTAAGTGCTTTCATTATTTTAGCCGATCTGGAAAATAGTGATAAATAATCATTGGTCAAACTCGAATTTGGCGATAGCTGCGAATTGTCCATATTAGAAGTATCAAATTTCTTTATTGTGTACTGAAGTCGGCACTGAAGTTTATTTTTTCGTGGATACTGTTGGTTCAACGTTTTGGGCAATTTATATTGGAACTTCTCTTCAGTAGGCGATCTCAAATTTATAAACATGCCATGGGTTACTTTCGGGCTCACATCACTATCTTTCCTAACACTGCCTTTCATCGTTGTTAGATATCTGTCCATTCAAGCACGATGATGTTTATTATTGCATATGTAATATACTTAAATCATGCATATAGAATGTATGTTCAGAAATGTATATACACACGCATAAGCAAGAGTGTGTAACTATTTCAAAGATATCTGCGATAACTTCTTGTCAATATCATTCATATATCTGATTCCGTTTTTCGTCTTCCTACAACAAAAAGATTATTTCAAAAATATGTAAATTATTTTCTGCATATTTATGATTAAATTCTAAATAGCTTTATTATATTAAGATAATTAAAATAAATATAATTAAATAATTATATTATAATTATAATATAATTATATTATATACAACGAAACGAATTAAATTATAATATGATAAGGACTGTTTTATTAGACAAAAACCGAGAAAAGACCGGTACGCCAAGAATAAATTATTCATCGGGCAAGAGGACGATTAAAAAAAGATAAATAGAGGAGATAAACAGAGAATTCGCGTGTCAGAAGAAAGTGTTGCTTAGTGAAAATAATGTAAAAATATTCAGCTTACACTTTGTGCGCTTGACACGGAGACACAAATCCTCTCGCTGCACACAGTCTTCGCAACGCAGCCGCGGATAAGTAGCTGGGCTTCGGCGAGCAATCCACTTTGATAAATTATCAGAAACGTACGTTTCAATCTTGCCGAATGCCGGCGACAGTGCGCGCGACCTTTTCTCTTCGAGATCGGACACAAGAACGATCCGGGAAACGAAAATCGGTCAATTGTTCACACACCGCGTAGGATAAATACACGTTTAGCTTTGTTCCGGCTCTTCGCGTGTCCCGTGGTGCATAGCGATGCAAGATGGAGGACCATGGAGGACGAACAATGATAAAATAAAAACGATAGTGGAATACGATGGAATACTAGCAGACATCGTTATGGAGTATGAATAGAGCTGAAAACGGAGAGCACGGTCCTTTTTCGGTGTAGCTAGTGTAGATGAGTGCACCATCTCTAGGCCTCTTATTGGTCTTTGAATTTGAGCTGCTCCAATGCTTGCCGTATTGGCTAGGAGAATGCTGTTTGTCCACATTGAACACACCCATTCACACCTTGGTGTTTTTTTCCACTATCATCCAATCAGAAGGGCCTGTATTGAATTAGTCAATTGGCAAGGTGGACAATCGGATGTGATGTACAAATGATCAACGAGACTAATAATTAAAGGTTTAGATTTAATAAAATTTTTTCATTTATATATATATGTGAGTATAATAAATTACGTTATTTAATAGCATGCCAATAATTAAATTTTAAACAATTTAACCTGCGTGTATTTCAAGTGCAAAAAATACAACATAAATTCGTATTCATAATCTGTTCTTATTTTAAGAACAGTCTTCAGGTTGTTTTCCATTAATCCCAAGTTAATTGCGATTTGCGACTAATGTAACAATCAATCATAAAGCTTATATGAATTATAGACTGAGATTATAAGGAACAAACCAAAGAAGCACGTCGCTTCGGAAATTCATATTTCGTATAATGAAACCCAAATTTTTCTTAATAGGCACTGTTGATATAAGAATTCTAAACGTTTCGGATTTTTTTAAAATTTCAATTCTTGATTTTCAATTGTATTAAAAGTGTATTAAACTACATTGTATCACCTTACAGCCTAATAGTTGAGTCTTTGAATCTAATTTAACTTTGTATGATCGCAGCTGTAACATGATTTTCTTCAAAAAATTCATTTTGTACTTTAGTAACAGCGTTCTGAACAATTTTTGCGAAACGTCGTATAAAATCCGTTTGCACATTAGTAAAATGTATACATACATATATATATCATGAAAGGGAAGACCTAGACGTGCCTAACATGAAAACTGACAATATATTCTGCATTCGTGCGTTGCACTGAAATTGCAAATGGATCCGTTGGATGAAACGTGAACGCGACTAATCGTCTCGCAGCCGTCGGTGCTGTTCGTCCTAGCATACCGGCGTACATCCTGAATTTTAAAAGGCCCGAGTCACGTGCATAGAAGCTGCAAAAAGAAAAATAATTACATTACAAATACGAGGAGAAATTTTTCTCAATTAACTTTTTGTCGTGAGAGTAAGAATAAGTCGCCAACCGTATTGGATGTTCGCCGCATGCTTTCGGACGTTCCATCATAGACACCCATTTGTCGTCGTAACAAAATAACGATAGATCGAGGTACGGAGAACTCGAGTAGGATTGTGCGCATATTGGTAACTGAGCAAGCAGCCTCTTCGTGGCTTCGGTAACACCTCCATATCTAGCGCTTATTATCGTTTGCTTGAATCTCTGCTGCAATAATCTGCGAAAACAAAGAATATTTAAATGGAAATTGTTCAGATAACATATATTACACATGTACATCAATATTAAAATGCAGAATATTATGTACCTAGCGTATATATTGTTAGATGGCGAGCACATGTATTGACAATCCGTGCTCATTCTGGCATTTCTGAAGAAGTCGCTAAAGTTTTCGAATTGGGTTAACAATTGAGTCGACGCGTTGTCGTAAGCCGCCAAAATTTTCGCCGTAACCATATCGTAGACCACTAATAAAGCCGGCTGCGCGTTTGGTTCGTTTGCTTGTAACGTCGCTACTTCTTCACTCGCATATCTGACCAAGATATGATTCGTATCTAGTAACTGCATCTTCCACATCCGGAGTGAATTTAACTGAAATATTTCATTCAATTAAATGTTTGACAAATTATCTATCAGTAGTCGTAAAAGAATTTTTAAATAACAGCACAAAAATAATCATCAAATACCTGATCAAAATATTGATAAAATCTTCTCAGTTCATAAGGATCCTGCGTCACGTAGCTTATGTATTCCGCTCGTTTGTACAAATATACCAATAATCTGTGCTTCAGACTATTTATTGCAATATCCTTAAACGGTCGACAATTAATTCCAGGAAAAGCACTCGTCACTAAATATGCATCATCTTCCATACAAAACCTAACATGTCATTTTCATCATATTCATATCCTTCATTAGATTGTCAACAGTTGTAAATGCTTGGTAAGATAAACCTTATGCTCAACATACCTTCCTATAGTCCTGACATTTATAAACATACCATCAAGTATTTGAAAGATGTGTATGGTTTGATGCTGTACAGATAAAACTGCCAATATGTCTTTGTACAAATACAGACCTGTGTAAGAAAAGAAATGAATTTATCCTGAAAGCTTAATACGTCGCTAACCGCTTAGCTGACCATTAATTCAAAAAGATATTCCCGATTTAGCAAAACCAGTTAACATGAAAAGTCTTTGCTCTTTTTGGGAAATTGTATACTCGTCCGCTAGATCCAACGTGGTCAGGTAAGCAGCGACAATTCGCCCAAGTATCATTCGTATACCTTGATTATGCGATAGATAAATTTTGTCCACCTTAAAATGTCTAGTGTCGCACAGCTTTCCACCCCTCAAGTCAACGAGGTGCAAGCTGTAATCCTCAAGCGGCGATCTAGGATTCGGTGTCAACGCCTCGTTCGTGGAATAAATCTTGAAAAACAAAGGTTTCATCAGGTTCCTTTTCAGAAAAGAACACGAATATGAAATTATATAGGAATCTTTTGACTACCTGATAAAAATGTGGCCTGAGGTCCTCAGGGATATGAGCGGCCGAGCCCACGATTACATATCGAGCGTCGTCGGTGAAGAGACTGCACTCTCTGTTCAATTGCTGGTTGCTTTCAACTACATTTATAATCCACTTCACCTACAAATACGTTTCAGAGCTGGTACACCAATTTCACTGGTTTTCCCCATTTATTCTTTCTCTCTTTCTCTCCCTCTTTCTCTTTTTTCTTTTCTTTAATCTTTACACGCGGCAAAGTAAAGGCGTACGCCGCGCGGAGTCGGTTAGTATCCAGTACCTTGAAAAATCGCGCGAAGATATTACTGCGTATGTGAAAGCTACAGTCGTCGCTCTTGTGGCCGATGTACTCGCCTTCGCAGTCGGCCAACAAGTCCGCGGCGGCCGACGCCCCGCGGTACTCGTACACCTCGATCGACGTCTGATCCGCGCTGAACGCCACCAGGTACCTCCCGTCCGGGCTAAACTTGCGGAGGAAACACGGCGGTTTCTCCACGTTCATCACGGTGAAGTTGGGAAAGACGTTCTGGTAGAACTGCCGCGCGCAGTGCACGTGGGTGCCCGGGTACGGGCAGCCCATCGTCTCCCTGCGCCGCAGGCGCAACACCACGTTCTGCGGACCGATCCGTCGTGGATTCACGGGGCAGGGATCCGCCACGGCGTCGATCCTACTTTCCCGCACCGACATCCTTACGAGCCCCTCGTCGCGCGACAACCTCGCACGTCCATCGCGGCAACCCGAAAACTGTCGGTACTACGTCGCGCGACGCCGCGTCCCCGTCGACCGGACGTCGTTTACTCCCGACGACGTTCCGGATCGGGCCATGCGAGCCTCGAAAAACTTTAGGAACAGGTTAAGCGACACAGGTCGGATCGGATGGACGGAACATTCGCGCTTGCGCACTTTACCACCGTCGCTACTGGTCGCTACATTCCATTGCGTTCAAGCTGTATAGGCGGGCTTAGTTCCGCCGAAAGACATCGCAGAGTATCGTAGAGTTGCGTAGAGTGTCGTAGAGCGAGGAAGTGATTCAGGAAGTGATTTTTCGGCGACGACACCCTGAAAATCCTGCAGGAAGAAAAGTGATCTGAGCAAATATTTCAACTCGTACTCGCTGCTGTCGGACTTCGCCAACAAGGAGAACAACAAACTGTAGAAGATATTTGATTCCTTTCCTCGGCCGGTGCGTCGAAAGGAAATGTGGAACCATCCCTGAAAGACCGGCGCTTTTTTTCTTCTTATTCATTTTTTATAAATATATATATAAAAATGAATGAGGAGATTGATATTTCGTTTCCATCGCCGTCGTGTAAAGACCCGTGTCACTTAGCATCGTGGGGACTGCCGCAAAAAATTCTACAGGTACGTTATACTGCAACATAAAAATCAAGGAATTGCAAATAGCAGTTACTTTAATTAGCCAATAGATCAGTAGTATCAAAATTATTCAATAATAAAGAGTGAAAAATTCTTGCAACTTAAACTTTAAAAATATATATAAGTATAAAATATTTATCGTAATTTTTTATTTATTGCAACAAATTTCAGTATTCAATATTTAAAAATTTAATAAATATTACACTACAAAAATTAACACTTTCCTTCAGTATTACCTAAAGCGGCTGTTTGGACGAGAACAAAAGAGTAAAAAACGTTTATGCTTTCTTTTGTTCTCGTCCAAACGGCGGCTAACCGAAATCGAGTTTTGTTTACATATCTTTCTTGGTCTTTCAGAAGCAAGCAAAGATTTCGCGAACTAGTAGCGAACGTGTTAAGACGTGTTTCGACTCGTCTCATTTTTTCTGGTGGTTGCTGATGCAACCGATTCGATTTGATTCATCCTTTATAATATTTGCAATCCTCTAGTATTTGTAATCCTTAAGGCGGCACCACACATGCGGCATTCGGCAAATCCCGAACAACGAATGTTTGACGTTCGTCAAATCTCGTATAGTATGGATCGT
>VBVQ01001067.1:0-40971 GCA_011636635.1 Tetramorium simillimum
GTACATATATGTATAAAAATTAAATATTTCGATAAAAATGAAGTAAATTTGAAATACCTTTACAAATTGTCTCAGAATACTCTTTAAATCACTCGTGAGGAGATAAAACGGATTGAGATGAACAAAAAAGTTCTATATCGTTTTACAAAATTCGTAATAATAATCAAAGCATTAATTAAATGTTAAATATGGACGAATAATAGCGCGTTGAAATAGCATAAGAGAGGGAAGCAATGGAATCACTCGAACTATAGCACGATCAGTGTATCAAACGGACCATTGGTGCGCGGTAAAGAGAAAGACAGCGCGCCGTTACCCCTTAGTTACGTCGCCATTTCTTCTCTTTAGCGCGCGTCGACATGCCAATGCTTGATGACACTGAGCTGTTGCTTTGCTATGGCTGGAGTGACTGTCTATCACTTCTCCTCTACCAACTTTGCGTGCTGTATCATTCGTCTGACTTTAACATTTAATAATTCGATAATTATTGCAAATATCGCAAAATGATATGAAACATTTTCGTTTATTTCGATCCCTTCTATCTCCTCATGTTGGATACAGTGTTTTGGGACATACTGTATAAATAGGTCTGATAATTATTGACACAACGGATTAAACTGACAATGAGTCGAAAAGTCCTGTACCATTTTGCAATTTTCGCAATAGTTTTCGAACAATTTATTTATTTAATTACTAAAAAATTAATTACTAAAAATTGCCGTATTTGTTCGGTTTCCATAGCAACAAAGACTATGCACGAACGGCGGGTGATGCTGCAACCCCGCTCTTAGCAATGATCGTTTCCTATCTTTTTTATTAAAATGCCGCTTGTAGAAAATAAATCCCCGCGCGCTTACATTTGGCGGAAGGCCGGGCGAATACGGAGATTTTTTAAATTAATAACTCGTTAACTATTACAAAAATTGCCAAATGATACAGGATTTTTTTATTCGGTTTAATTAGTCCGCTCTATCTGCATACGAGCATTGTGTCGATAATTATCAGACACCCTGTATAATAATAAAAATCATTAAAATTATGAGTGTTTAAAATTATGAATGTTCTAAAATTCAAAACTAAGCATTCGAGATCGAGTACTTCGCAAATATAATGTATAAAATATTACTTCTTATAAATGTTACTGAATCCTAGAAAATAAAATTTAATTATTGAATTTGGCTCGAATTTTTAAGTATATATTGAACTTGATTCCATCCCTAGCCATAAGGAGATTACAAAATATTATAAATGAATAAACATTTTTACATATTTTTGCATATGTTATTTACATACATATATAAATATATTTATATTTTCACATGGAATTTTTTCGCATTATTTTTATAAATTGATCAACAAATCTCATAAGACACACGATACCAAATGATGAATTAATTACCTGTGGAGGACTTTTCGTATTATCGCAGCAGATAGAGCCTGACTGGCAGGTCGACGTTTTCGCTATGATCACATTCGGTCGCTCGCAGAAGGCTGCCATGAGAGTCAGCAGACAAAAACCAGGGCACGGCGGTAGCTTTGGTTGAGGAGCCTTTGTGGATGGCCGCATCGTCGTTGTCGTTTCCTAATCAAAGCGATACAACTTACGTTGCTACGAGCAATTTTAGGATACTCTTGTCAAATTATATTATTACTCCCCGTGAAAATTTGTCTTAGAATTCTTTATATATTTTTCCAAAATTTCTATATAATTTTCAGAAATTTTCACTCAACTTCTGTAATAATTTTATAACATTCTAGAAAATTTTATCAGATGTTTTATTTACGAAATGGAACACTTTCTAAAAATGTTAAGAAAATCTATATCTTTTCTCGAATTCTTTATATACATGAATTCTGAAATACTCTGAGAGTTTTCATTCTATAAGTTCTAAAGAAAATTTATAAAATCTAAAGACATTTGAATAATTTTTCTAGAAATCTTCATATATTTGATATGAAAAATTTTGAAAAATTCTAAAAACATTAAGATTTTATGAAAATTTTTTCATTGCGATTAATAATCTTCTAAACAGCTTTAAGATAGATCCTTTTAGGACAAATCGTCGCGCTCACGACAATGTACTTTTCGTTAAAGCGATCGCAATTAAATATTAAATTTCATTACCGGTTTCTGCGATAGCGGTTCGCTGATGCAGCAAACCGTCAGTACGGAGTCGTCGGGGGGACAATCCGCATCGCCGTCGATGTTCTCGCAAAAGAGGGCGGATATACCGCTCGTGCATCTTCCTTTGCACGGCTTGAACGGTATCGGCCTTGGTCTCGCCGTCGTCGTTGCCGTCGGCGGCTGCCTGGTAGCAGCCATCATTATCGGCGTCGTCGTCATCGTCGTCGCCGTCATCGTCGTCGTTGCAATCGCGGTGGTAATTGCCGAAGAGCTCGTCGATAACGACGCGTTCGGTCGCGTCGTCGTCAGGGGAGACGAAGTCTTGCTGAAGCTTCCGCCACCGTTCTTCTCGTCGTAGCGGGAAGAATTCAAGCGGTCGATCACCAGGAGTTCGGGTGGCGGAGAATCCCCGAAGGCGTCCCTAGACACACAGCACTTGTAGCCTGGTTTGCAGAGGGTGTCTATCGCCAGCACGGCGTCGCAGTAATCAGCGATTCTCTCGGCCATACAAATACCCGAGCAAGCTTTCACTGAAAAATAAACGTTAGTGTTTTAACTCGGCTAACAATTAGGTATGCACGAAATACTCTGGAAAAAAAAAGACAGTTAAGCAACCCATTTTGGGGCCACGGTTAGTAATCCAATTATTTAACCCCGTTATTTAAATCCATAACTGAAAATTGAAGTTAAAAATCTTTCTACTTCAAAGATTTTTAAGTTACATAATCCAGTTTTTCAACTAGCTCCGTAGCCAATCTAATTACGCAATCTTAATTTTCATTTAAGGGACACAACCCAATAATTGGATTAACTATTTGGATTAAACGTAGGCTCTAAAGTGGGTTGTCTATTGTCTTATTTTTCCCAGAGTAGGAATACTGCTCAAGGTGAGATAAATAAGAGAAACCAATCAGCGGAAAATTGGCAATAAATTTGATTCTATTTAATGTTTTCTCTTTAAAATAAATATTATATATTAAAATAATAAATGGCGCGCGCGTGGCGCGGGCAATGTTTTGTTTTAGTAATTATTAAAAAGATACTTTTGTTTTCAAAACTTACATATTGGAAAATAATTTGTTATTAATTAAATATAAATCGCATTTCACAGCGGACACCGTCTGCATCAAATAGGAATAAACACAGATAAAAAAAAATTTATAACATATTCGCTGTACGCATGGGGAGTTAGCTTCATCATCAGCGTTATCTGCGCCATTATGGATGCTCCAGGAATACCAGAAACTTATATCCGACCGGAGATGTGCAGGACAGATTTTTGGATGAGTAGTAAGTGACATCTTAATGCGAGTGAAACATTTAATTAAAACTTTGATTAACTTTAATATCTTTCAAAATAATGGATGTCATGTCTATATGTACTAGCACGTAATGCAACAAATATCTTTTCAGGTTATTCGGCATTAAAGATGTATATTCACGTACCTATGAGTTTTACTATTATCACTAATATGTGTTTCTTCATCGTCACATTGATAACGATTCTGCAGCAAAATAAACGTACATCCAGTCAGCTGAGCGACTCGGAAAGTAAACGTCATAATGAAAATAAGCAGAGGTACGGCTGAAAGAATGAACATTATTCAATGTATTCGCATTCACAATAAAGTACAATTACTACTACGCAATTTATCGATGCTTCCAATTCTTGAGCAAGATAAAATGATTATTTCATAAATACTCCAGATATATCGCATATATTTAAAAAAACACATTTAAAAAGACTTAGTTAGATAGTTTTAAAAGTTGTCTTATAAAAGTATAAAATTTAACCTATTATATTTTTTAAGATTTTATGATATAGTTTGGGATTATTATCGTTATTAACACTTTAATTGACGATGTCATTTTTTACTTTTCAGATCTTCAAAGTTATTGAATTTTTATATGTATAAAAATAATTTTTTGTCAATTCCTGAGAAAAAGAGTCGACCGGTGGTAAAAGTTGTTCGCATAACTATCGACCATTAAAGTGTTAAGATTATGTAAAAATGACAATCAAAAATGTCTATTTTCATTTGTTTTTTATTAGAAGACATCCTATACATTCCAGCCTATACAGGCTGCGTTCCGAAATTCACTGCCAGTGCTGAAAATCTATAATATGCGTGACATATCATAGATTTGCAGTACTGGCAGTGAATATTAGAACGTTCAACATAGTTATAGAATATTCTAGTAATATTGCAGTGATATTGTAATATTTCAATTATAATGCAAGAATTTTATTGGAATATTCTGGACTGGCTTTGGGATATAGCCTATGTATAGAAATGATTGTGATCGCAGCTAATATAAAAAAATGTTTTCCTCACAGATTTTATATGTACTTAAAACTGTTCATTGTGATGGGAATAACCTGGATTATGGAGTTACTAGCCGACTTCATTGATTTGAATATCGGGCCAGAGGTCTGGACTCCCACCAACATGTTGAATGCTTTACAAGGCGTTACCATTTTCATCATATTCATATGTAAGAAGAAGATCAAGAAGATGTTGCTGAAACGATTCGGTGGGTGGAGTTGCGGTCCATGTTTCAAGATTCCAATGTACAATGATACTGTGACGATTCTACATCGTCGTACCACTTCCACATCGACATTATCATCGCAAGTGTCCATGCAAGAGATCAGATCTCCTAATTAGCAGCTAATTATGTCTAATTAATTATATTCATAATCCTGCAATGAAAGGGGAATATTTTATGGGTGAGTTAATAGTTAATAAGTGCCATAATTTAAGTGTCTAGTCGAAGAACGATCTTATATTGTGTCTCGCTCTCTTTGGAAACAATAGCGATATTCCACGTAGCACATAATATTACAATAATGTCGCTAAAATATTATTTCCTCATAACAATATTACAGTGAAAAATAATATAAATATTGCAGTAATATTAACAAAATATTGCTGCAATATTAAAATGTCCGCCTATATAAATCACAATAATATTATCGTGATATATCACAAATATATTATTGTAATATTTACGTAGTATTTTTGTAATATTGCGAGAAATTTAGGCCCCTGGATATTTACTCGGCATTATGGGAATTGTAATTCCCATCAGGTGTGAGCAATTTATATAGTGTATAGCCCGTTTGCTGTAGAAAAAGTTACAATTAGCGGTTACGGTTAATATCACTGAGCTGCAGAAAAGTCTAAGACCTATGCTGGGGGTCCCCTTCAAATTGGAATGATACAGAGAAGATTAACATGGCCCCTGCGCAAGAATACATGTACGGCCGATCCCTTCTGTACTTGCTTCGGCAGTACATATACTAAAATTGATACGATTCTGCATGTCATTCTTATAAATATAAAATTTTTTCAAGCGTTAATGACGTCTTAATGTAAAATCTAAAATTTATAACACTTCAACATTAAGCTGTGTCTACAATAGCTGTAATAAGCTTTAAGTCATAAGAAAAATTGTAAAACCTCATTTAACATAAGTCTCTAAATATTAATAAAATATTAAAGCATCAGTTTATCTTGTTATTTAAGCAACTTTATCTTGTTATTTAGGGCATGTGATAGGGGAAATATGGACAAAATGACATTCGGTAGAAATCATACGGGTAAAATGACATGACTAGTGATATCTCAAGTACAATACATGGTATGGTGATAGGTAAAATTGCATCACATGACTCTAGTATCGTGCTGCGTAAGTGTTGTCTATCACGTCCCAGTGGTTTAGGTGAGATACCCATTGTAATATTTTTGCTTGAACAAAATATTAAGATATCGAAGAATCTATTGAATCTCAAATAAATTTAACGAAGTATTTTCCTGCATTCTTTATTTTAACTAGATAAATTGTTGTATTAATATACGATATAGACAATATTCCCGGGTAGAAATTATGTTCGGTAGAAATCTGGACCGAATCCGGAATGCCCAATTCGATCCTGATTTCTACCAGACGTAATTTCTACCTGGACAGATTCTAAAAACGTTCGGAGAACATTACAAAAGTATCGCATATCGCATTCTGAGAATATTCGATATACGCGTTACTCAAAATCAACTTCGTACTAATATTCTATTGGCTTAGAGATGTATACAGTAAGCTTATTTATATACTTTCCGAAACGGATTTTACTTACGAGAAAGCGTAAAGTCCTTGCGACTCCTAGCGCAACTACTTACTTCAGAATTTTAATTTAGTTTAGAGTGAAGTTTGAACCGTTAACAACTTCACTTTAAAAATAAGAGTGAAACTCCACATAGAGTGAACCGGTCAGTGATTCCGTGATTAGAGTAAAAATTACACTCTAAAAAATTTAGAGAGAACCGGCACGCTCGATTCGGTCTTGATTTTTATCGGATGTAATTTCTATATAGAAGTTGAATAATAATGACAATAAACATATCGTACATTTTATTTATTGTAATTACATTGTGATCGCACTATTAAAATTTTTTCCTCATTCAGGATCTCTACATTTTCTCAAAGTCATGATTGTGATGTATTCTATTAAAATTGAAGTCATATATAAACATTTAATACATATGCAAGCTTTGTAAATTAAATTTATATAGCTTTTTGAGCGAAAAAGTTGGAGCAACTATCGAAAACGCACTAAACATTTACAATATGTTAACAGCACAAGTGAGCCGAATATTTAAACAAATTTTACTTCGAATAAAATATTTTTTATATTAAACATACAATAAAGTTATTCTTTTTAATATTCTATAACATTTAAGATTAAAGTTTTTTAATATGATTAATTAATATGATACAATATTTAATATTTAAATATAAAAATAAAAAAATTTGATACGTAGTGCTATAGTGTTTCGTTCTGGTCATATTTCAGAAGAACTCCAATCTAACTCTGTCAGAGTGGTGCACGGATGACGTGTATCGGCGGATGCAAGAAGTCATCGTACAGGAATATGAGATTCGCTCATACACGACTCAGTTGAAGCGATTGAATGGTGGTATGCTGATCAAGAAATTCATCGACAATATAAACAAACGTTCAAATTCGCGCAAGATGTACGTATACAGTGGCTACGAGGCAAATATCGCAGCGTTCGCCAAGGCCCAAAATATTAGCGAACCAAAATTACCGGATTACGGATCGGCGTTCTTACTTGAGAAGCTGCGGGATAATTCCGGCTAATTTTACATCAAAGTAATTATATATAGTAATTATATATAGTAATTATATATAGTTTCTTCGTGCGAATTAACAGAATTAAACTACAAGTTAAATAAAGATACACATTTTATACACATTTTGTAAGTCAAAATTAACTTAAGCCTTGTGTCCATGATGCTAGAACTCGGTCCGAGATCTCGATCCGAGAACGTTCTAGCCAATCAATTTGCAGCTTTTACGGAAAAGTGGCATTTTTCTTAGCTACACGTTTCTCGAACCGAGTTTCAGCATCGTGGACACAAGGCTTTAGATACTTTATATTAATAACTGCCCTTTTCTTGTCATTAGATTTTGTTCTGGACAGGCACTACGGGAAAGTTGATGGAAATCAAGCTGGCAAACTGCAACGATGTTTGCTCTCTGGAAAACTATTTAGAGCTCGTTTGGAATGTGATACCTTCAGAAAAGGAGATGACTTGCTTGTGGGATAATATGACTCGAGAAGTTAGAGTTGTTTGCTGAAAGACTGAATTTTAATCAATAAAATTTTATACACTGAATAAAATACATAAGTATTATATATATATATATATCTTTTTGTTTGAAGCGTAAATAAAGTTTGGATAATAAATGAAAGGATTAAAAGCACATAAAATATATTAAATTTTAAATATTTTATTTATAGTTATATATGTGACCCTTCACGTAGCGTTAGACTTGCTAACGTTATTATTTATTTCCATAAAAATCAATTTGATTTCGTTATTAAATTGTACGAATCTCCAAGTCGGCAGGATTTTATGCGTTCGCGTAATCTGGGGTCTGTCTCTTGTCGCAAACCATTTCGTTATTAGATGGAATCAAGTCTCGAGTTAGATTCGAGAATTTGGGTGAAGGACAGATAAGCCCTCCGCAATCTCGGATTGCAAGCTCATCGATAACCGGCGGAATGCCCCGATAATGTAAAAGCTGTAACATAATTACGCAACATTAATAATTGAATTTATAATGTATCTTCATTAATAAATCAATTAAATCAACATCAAATTTTTTCATACAATGTTTTCAAAAATGAGTCTAAAAATTGAAAAGTTAATAGTATATTTACAGTATAAACAAATTTTTTATTCTACAATTTCTTATTTTCTTAATAAAAAATTATCTCCTCCCAGATAACCAGCGGTATGGCGTACCAAACATACTAGTACCCGCCATGTACGGGCGTATTCTGCAAGTATTATACCAGTACTAGTATGTTGTACGAGTATCATACTGGTATCGTACGAACAGAATGACACAGATAGTTTTTCGTACTAATATCGTACGAGTATAGTACCAGTACGATACTCATACAACATACTAGTACGGCGTACTGGTATAATACTTGCAGAATACGCACGTATGGTATTAGTACGTCCCGCTGGTTATCTGGACTGTTATATTACCATTTACAAAGGTACATTATACCGTAATAAATAATGCACATACCTTTACATAATACTGATCGTTTTCTTGCAACAATTCTAAAATAACCGCACTAGAATATTCAGGCACGTGAGGCCTGTACACATTGAACGCGTGCAACATTGTCGCAACATTAGTTTCATGACCACTGTATAAATAAATTTTCGTGTTTGACGAGGTCCCATTTTGTACGGCTTGCATATTTTCTGACATGGCACGAATTATTGGGCCTGTAAAAAAACAAACACATGCTGTAATAAAGATATTGTAAGCTACTATTATTTATATTATATAAATCTTTGAATAAAGCTCTTACCAGCATACAACCGTTTTAATAAAGGAGTAGAATTTGCAATATTGTAAGCAGCTATGATCCCATCTAACAGTTTACCATCCGGGAAATAGGTGTTCGCCCATTTAGGAAGTGTTAGATTCATAGATGACATTGCTGCAAAGGTGTGATACAAATATAACATATCCAGAGGCTTTTCGATTTTTTTACCGGTTAACGTCGTCAATTTCGTCATCATGTCTGTGAATTGGGACATTCTGTCTTTCGTTGTGGACAGATCCAGCACTCGATTATATTCGTTGAGATACCTGAAAATAAAATCTCATGTACAAATCTCTTTTCTCGTGCAAGAGCACTGCCAAATATATCCATAGTAAATTGGCCCTTTTTTCAAATTTTTCAATAAACGATGTACCAAATTGAAGCTTAAGATGAGTAGAAAAAGAATACAAAGCATCAGTGTTATTTTCATAGTTTTGAAATAAACGCGGTCCAAAAGATTGCGTCTCATGGAAAATGGCCAGTTTTCCGATTTTAACCATACGCATCTCAAAAACTCCATCCATTTTGGGACTTCGTGCCTATTATGGCTTTTGATTAGCATGATAAGAACTAACTTTTCTGAAAGTTTCAGACGATTCAATTAAAAGTTTTTTTTGTATAAGAAAACTGCGGGATCCTTTGGCCGCACTCTTTCAAAGTATCTTTCTTGTAACCATCCTTCACATTTACAATATGTAATTAAAGTTTTCCAATCAAAATATCTATTAGTTTTCTAAATATTTTGTACGTTTTCTGTTTCTAATATCCCAAATTATGTCAACGAATTTTAATCAATTCCGTTTAAATAATAAAAATTTTTTATTTGCCGCTTTTTCTATTTTTCTGCTTAGTTTTAGCTAAGATCAATCATGCTTACTGTGGGCACTCGTCAGCTAGAAAGAAATTATCTTCAATACGTGATATGTAGCGCAAAGCAAGTCCTAATTCATATTCGCGCCGCTTGCCCCGCTAGAAAATTGCATTATCGAAATATATTAATTGCAAATTATTGAAATATATTAATCCATTTTAGATCCGTTTTACATATACTGATATGTATATACTTCTATGATTGTAAAACGTTATTTAATTAACTTTATATCATTTCTGTGCTTAAACGCTAGCTGTGCAATATTTGAAATATTTTTCATCTATTTATTTAATTTAATTCGAAATTTAAACTTTCAATTTTGTAGAAATTAATTAAAATGACTACATTTTAATTAATTTTTTCTACCATGTCGCTTTCTTTCAGAGAATTCAACAGAACACGACGTTACACTACTTACATTGGTCAATTGACCTAAGCCTTCCGAAAAAAAGGAATAATTTAAATACGGATCATTTGGATACATTTCGTATCCGTTGTTATCAGGCGTCTGATCGCCATGCGTAAACATCTGCGTAAAAATAAAATGTCGACAATTAATAGAACAAAACGATTGTAAATTAAATGTAATGGTAACCTAACAACTCAAAATAATTTGGCTTAAAATATTGTAATTAACCACGATCGACAATGATATTTAATGGTACTTACCACATTAATTAATTTAAGCTCAAGTTGCGCATCTGCGAGTAGAATAACATTTAAGCCGATAACTAGACCGATCGACAAATAATTGCCGAGTATGAGGAACGAGACCATGTTGCTGGCACCTGAAGGAATAATGGGGTTAGGCATTATGGCATTAGGTTTATAGTTAATTCTTCCTCGAGAACGATAAATATCGTGGTAGCGATAAACTGGTAAAAATAAGTTTCGCTTAAACAGGTGTGTAAAAATGTGCATAATATATTATACTCTTTTGTTCGTGATAAAGAGGTAGCTCGTTTAGTCAAACGTTTTTAAAATAAATGCACAATGTTGTACTGAAAGTGATATAAAGACAAAAAGCTTAAAACATTAAAATTTGTTTGTTGTGTATTAAAATGTTTTACACTAAAGAATGAAAACAATTTTTTTTAAATATATAAAGACAGATAAAGTGCCTTTCGAATATTAAAATCCGCCAACATACATGAATCTATTTGAAATCAACATCGAACAAAATCAAATACGTTATTCTCTTTAAGTTTACAGTCCCATTTTGATTTATAAATCTAATTTGCGTTAGTTCTATTCAGTGCACATATATATATATTATTAAATATTCTAATGTATATGTAATATATAAATATAAAAATATAAAAAATTCTAATGTATACGTAAATATATAAATATAAATAAGTATTAATTTTTATTAAGTAAATTTTAAAATATATCTATGTCATTATTATAAAAGATACTAAACAATCAAATAGAATCATTTTTACTTATACTTCAAATTTTTTTATGTTTCGTATTTTTGTAACGTTCCCTACACATTCTGGGTAACCCACTGTAACTGTAACCCACACACACACACTTTTACACTTGATACTATGGCTGTTTTAGGATAGTGAGGTCTAATCTCACTGACCGAGAGATCAGTAGAGAGCACCTATAACTTTTTGTCCTCCTAATCCTAGCCCTCCATTGCTTAATATTTTAAAGGGGTGGGTATTTCAAAATCGGCTTGGATTACCGTAACCTAGTGTGTAGGTAGAGGGTTAACACTAAACCTACCGACATTTCATGTATACCTATTTCTACAGTGATCGATCAAATGACCGGTTGCGATACGTAAGACTGGTTTACATATTATACCTTCAGACTACGAGGGAAACTTGACTTGTTATCGAAACATACGTGCACTTAAATAAGAAATTATTTTCTTTAAGATTTTAAACTATTCAACGAAAATAGAGGTATTAAAGAAACAATAAAGAGGTTTAAATAGGTATTACAAACGCAGCATAGAGAATTTAAAAAGAATTCTTTTTGAATTTTCAAATTATAAAATAAATTCTTTTTTCATACTACTTCTGTTCTAAATTTTTAAGAATTCAATAAGAATTCGCTCTTATATCACGAATTCTGAGGTTTTTTTTAGAACTATCAAGTTATTTATTTAACAGAGGCATTTTGATGAATGCATAATTTTAATATTAATAAAAAAATCACTCGCAATTCAAGATATAAATGTCCATTCTGCATAGGTCACTCGTTATATTCTTGAGATGAGATTCGAATAATAAGAAGAAATGTGAGTCTTATTAAATCACACTAATCGGTAACTTTGTTTTAATTTGATTTCATACGCAAAATAATAAAAGAAATTCAATTATGTAAAAAGAAAATTATATACTTCCGTTAAAAAAATTTACGGTAAAAAAAGGATATGAGAGCCGCATCATCATGGTCAAACTATCATCTTTAAAAGCTTGTCGATAGTTTCTTATTTCGAATCACTGCGTATGCATTAATTGTCAGTTCGATAAATTGCCTCTTTTTCCCTACGCCGACTCATCGTCCAGTAGTTCCGTCTTGTTGTTTGGCCGAATACGTTGGTGTGCCATCCGCTTTGCCGTGAATCGCGAAACACACTGTGTTTAACTTGTGTCAACTTTATCATCATAAGAGCCATCATATTTTTTTAGTCTAAAATAAATTATAATTATTATAAATAATATTGTCTAATACTTACAAGGAAACCGTCGGAAGTGTTTCTCACTGATTTCAATGAGCTATGGATATGTTGTAGAGCATCAAAAAATATTAGACCTTTATTTTTTTTTGCTGCGTTTGCTATCTCAACGTTTAGGAGTTGAAACAACTCCTCGAAAATAACGGATTTTTTCGTTTTTTACGAATATCTTTGAAAATATAAAGTATATGAAAAAATACCTTATATAAAAATTTTATGGTATTTTAAACTCTTTACTCTAACTGTGTATTTATATTTTTCAAAAATGTCATTTTTTAATTTACACCCGTTATCTTTGAGGGGTTGTTTCAACCCCTAAACATTAAGGTACGCAGCTAAAAAAACAGGGTCTATTATTTTTTTATGTTTTACAACATATCCAAATCTCTTTGAAATCGGTGAGAGACGCTTCCGACGGTTCCCTTATTAAATCAGATTTTTAATAATATATCGAAAAACCGTGTGTGGTAAATAAACTTGCTTATTATTTGTGATACATTACGTTATTACATTAATAATTCGGTACTACTCTGATATTTCTTACAAAGCTTTATTAAATAATAATAATGTTATTAAATAATGTTATTAAATATTAAATAAAAATAATTCCGTATCATTTATCACATACATGCAGGTAATATTTGTTTTTCTCATCAAACAGCACTTATCATTTATGACAAATTCTTAATTACTTTCCTTTTATCTCTTAGGACAATTACTTTTTTTTTAACTACAACGTTATTTAACTACGTTCTTTAACGACTTTGTGTACATAAATAAAACTTTTTCTCTGTTTCGGCTGTATTCCAAAATTCCCAACTGTCAGCATTAGAAATCTATATCTGCACGTAACATATGCTATAGACTTTCAGCATTGGCAACAAATTTTAAAGCATAGCCATAAGTATAAGTAAGCATAAACAGTTTAAGTGAAAGAATATTTTTCTTATAAGTTGGCTTATTCAAACCAAACCGGTTAATATAATAACCGGGTAATCAGGCAATTACATCGTACAGTTCTTATTAAATGATTGATAATAAAATCCTCGAATAGCAATCATACATATAAAATGACATCAGACACGAGTAGCCAAGGACTTTCAAGGAAACTTACATCCCGGAACTTAAGCTCGAAGTTATAGTCGAGTGTCAATACCCAAAACTGAGTATCAAATGCTGAATTTTGTGTATTGAAACTCGACTATAACTTTGAGTCTTAACCCAGTTAGCAAAATGATGCAAACTTTACGCAAAGCTTACGGCAAATCCGTGCACTTTACAGCAAAATTTTCGACAAGGTGTGTCTAGTCTATATCAACGTCACGCTAACGAGACTGGAGAAGAGCCGATAACGTTGCAACGTACATTTTTCACTGGTGCATTTCGTACATCGTGACTGGTTGCGTAGATTGAACAGTTTCTTGAAGTAACAAGCATCGAGGAAAAATTGTTACTGTCAACGTAATCTTACAATTGACAGTAATCATGTTCGTGTTTCAAAACCTATCGAGTAAAGTCTTGGGCTGTCACTAGATGATCGGGGGGCCTGTCGCGTATCCGAAGGTCGACAGACTGGTCGTTCTACGATTATCAAAATCACAGCCTCGAAACATTTTTCAAGATGGAAAAAGAATTGGACAGCTTTTACACCTCGCTCTACTTTTTTCTGAACTTTTGCGACTTGTACTACATACCGTTTATCATTCTGCTGGGTCTGGTGGGCAACCTGTTGTCGTGCCTGGTTTTCCTTAAGACGCATCTGAAGCTACGTAGTTCCAGTTACTATTTGGTAGCGTTGGCCGTCACCGATATCAGTTTCCTCATGTCCCTGCTTCTCATATGGGTCAACGATACAATCGGATGGAAGGTCTATCGTAATAACGGCTGGTGCGAAACCGTGGAGTACGTCAGGTCAGTTTGCGGTTCGCTCAGCGTTTGGCTTATTGTCGCCTTCACCGTGGAGAGATTCATCGCCGTTCAGTATCCGTTGCATCGGCCGCACATGTGCACCGTGGCGCGTGCAAAGACGATCATTCTGGCGTTGACGATTCTCGCCTTGGTCAACCATTTATACTCCTTTGTCATCCTCGAGGTGACGAAGAACCAGGTCGGCGATGAGCTGTGTGTTCTGAAGATTGAGTATCTGGAGACGATGCATATTATTAGCATTATCGACAGCATAGCGAGCCTGATCGTGCCGATCGTACTCATTATCGTGATGAACACCATGATTATAAGAAATCTTCTGAAGTCTGGCAGACGATTTAACCAGGAGCCTGGCTACTCTGCAAACTGTCCCAACAGAGAGAATTCCGACGTTAATCGTAATCAAATCCCTGTAAGTTTCCTTCCTCGGAGCATTGCTTCTAAATTGCACTTTGACCCAATCAGCAGACAATGTTTTTTAAATGTTTTTTAAATATTTATTTCAAATATTTAATGTATTATAACCATTAAATAAACATTAAATAAACGTTTTATAAATATTTCTTTAAATTATTATTTGAAATAAATAATTAATGTAAAATAATGTTTAATAAATATTTAATAAATATTATTTGCATAATAAATAGTAATAAATGAAAAAATAATTAAAAATAAATATTTGAAAAACATTTAAAAAACATTGTCTGATTTTATAGACATCAGAAATGGAGACTTTACAAAATTATTTTCAGAGTGCCAATAGCAACAATAACGGCGGCGGTGGAAATATGAACCTGGTTTCGCTCGTTGGCACGAATGGAATGCGAAGACCACCCTCCCAGCAATCATCGTTTCACTCGTCCAAGAACCATTCCCGGCATCAACCTGCATCTGCTCCGCCATCAATACCGCAGAATGTCTGTCAGATGACCGAAATGAGAGCTCCGTGTAAGTCTATTGCGATGTAAGATTCGAAGCCTCTTAGAAAACTCTAGCACAGTATTACCTTATGGGATTAGAATCTCATGATAAAAATTGTGTTGCCAATATTTCCTTTGCGGAATTTAAGACAATTTTTTCACGAAGCGATTTTCTCCTAGCGTAAACATCGTCTTTTATATAGCGATAATATTTATAGATGTTGCTATTAGACGATCTGGCATTATTAAAATCATAAATTGATTTAAAGTTTCAAATGTTACAATGATGAAAAGCAGAGAAATGTATCTCATTATGGTTTTAAGTTTGATATTTTGCAAAATTAAAAAGGCACGTTTTTACCAAGTCATAAAAAATAAACTTCTTATTTTTATACCCCTGAATGCAAAAGCTACAAAGAATCTGTTTTTCATTTTGCAGCCGTTAGGTCATCTTGTTGGAATCTCGGATCGACTAGATTTAATCAAGAGTGCATAGAATGCTATTGCACTAGAATGCTCGTGCTTAATAGCACGGTCTTTATATTGCTTAATCTACCATGGTGAGCATCTTCGTTAAATCATTTTTATTCATTACGTCTTTTTTCCCATGGATTTTTATTTAATTTAAATTTTATGTGCTTGTGGTATTTACTAAATTTTCTTTAATAACTTATAAATATATTTAAATAATTGAATTTACGTAATCGGATAAGATTATACAGTGTACATATTATTCTTTCAATACACGCTACAAAAGATTAAATCGTCACGCATATTTTCAAAATATCATGAAAATATTATATATAAATTAGTAGTACTCGAATAATTTAAGCTGGAGTAATATAGTTTATATGTTTGATAATAGAAATACATTTGAGCTTTTAGTTTAATTTGTTTAAACAAATTTATGTAGCAGAATTTCATTGTATTATTTATTATATCATAATAATGTGAGAAAATAAAGTTTCAGAGATATATGTGCCTGTGTTCTATGTGTGATATTTAGTCTTTTTATAAAATAAAAAATTTTTTCTCAAGTTATGATAAATGATGGAAAAGAAAATCTTATCACTATACAGTAAAAATCTATCTCTTTTCAAAGGAGATAAATTGTGAAGTAGATGTAAATTGCAGTTTACAGTGGAAATGAAATGGTTAATATTTCTTTCTTGGAGAAATCGAATTTGCACGGAAATTGTTTTACGAATTGAGTTCCTGTTCTGTTTCAGCTACGTGATGGTTCTATATTTGTTATTCTTCGTCGTGGCGAAAAAAGATACACCGGAGACAGTCGCGTATCTTAAGCGGTTCTCCATTCTGCTCTATAACACAAACTTCAGCATCAATTTCCTCCTATACGCAATGTGCGGCACCACATTCCGTCAATGTTTGAAACAGGTACTGCGCAGGATGACTCGGTATCACTGCAGCCCACAAAGGTATAGCTTGCATTTCGTTTTTGTTAAAGTTTCGACAGAGATCATATTAAATTGTTGGTTAATGATGGCCATTAGGGAATCGGTAAACCCGTGAAATATCAACGTTCCTTGACCGATGATTCTCTTCTATCCACGTCTGGTTTCAACCCAAGGTTTTAGCCCAAATCGTCGAGGCTTTTGTAGGCGTAAATCCATGAATAAATCCGAGATGATCCTGCTTGCTTCAATCGCCTTAAAAGGGCGCACCATTTCGCCAGACGTGTCACGCATCTGTGACTTTGAGTTCGATGTCGACTACCAGACAGCAGATTTGACATAAAATTTGTCCGAAAATAAGAAAATGTTGCTGTAAAACTCGGAACGATATAATATTGGACTGACGTAGAGGATTCATGAATCCTGCATTCAGTTGTATGATAATGTAGATTTACAATTGCTGTACGTGAATAATAGATTCGGCGGTTTTGCAAAATCTATTTACATTTATTCTTGTAAAAGTTCAGAGATATATAAAAGAGGTATATAAAAGCAAGATTTGCTTTGAAATATTTATGAATAATATCAAGTTTTCAGTTTTATTAGATTTTACAAACTTTTTTTTAAATTAAATACTACATTGATATTATATGTAAAAAATAGATGAATTTGATTCTCTTCTTAGATTTTCTTTTTAACTGTAGTTGCAGTCTCTGATTGTCACATCAGTAATAACCAATGTTCTACTATTATATACACATAGTGCATATTTCATATGATTTTGTAAAATTAAGTTTCCATAATTGTGTGTGTGCAATTGGTTTCTTCATGACACTTATAGATTATACATGACATAATCTGCTGCAACGTATTGCATGAATATGAACTAACTGAAAAATCACGTTAATGAAGACAATCAGTACTTTAACATGTTTTACTTCAGAATTAGTAGTTTTCTTTATTCTCAAGTATATTATTATATATATGTTATTATATATGTGTTGATTTCAAATAACCATTATATTAACAATATGCTTTTAAATGTGTGGAATGATATATCCTTTCAACCAAATGATTACTATTTGCTGATTGAATAATTTTTCGTGAACCCCAAGTATAAGACAGTAAAATGATGAAATGTAGTAATGGAAAATATATTGAAAAACGGAAGAAAAAAATCAGAACCTTATTGCCCTGGATAGAACCCCGCACCAGATGCTTGCCAAGTTGTCTTTTGATTTAGCTGAAAAAAAATCCCTGTTATTATAACTAGACCTCCTTTAAGGAAAGAAAGAACATTAATAATGAAAACATTCAATTAATAAATGTACATCGGTAACTTAAAAAAAAATAATTATGTAAAATTATTAAAATAAATCTATCTTTTACTTTTACATCCATACTATTACTTATGCTATTATTTATATTTTGTAATCAAATCTTTTTATCATAAAATCATTTATTAAAGATTAAAAACATAAGCGGATCATTGCAATAAAAACAATAGTTCAATCAAGCAACATTACAGTTCAATCAAGCAACATTACAGTTTTATTAAAATTTTATTCATTTCTGTGAAGAAAAATTTTATTATAATTTACATGCCTAAAAATTTATATAAATCTTCTAATTTATTAATTACATTATATTTTTTATTCTTTTTCTTCTTCCGTATTTACGGTTTTTAACTAACAATGAGTCCGCTATGTAATAAACTACATTTTTTTTAAATAAAATATATACTTTGTCATTTGAATTTTAAAAGTTTGAGTATTATTTTCAAAGAATATAAATTGATTTTTATGATGGAATATTTTAAGACTCTTTTAAACGAGTCGATTTGAAAAATAGCGCGATGTTTGAAGGATTAAGAGAATATATTGTAATTATCGATATCGTTTATCATATCATATGATATCATATCAATTAACACTTCTTTGAATTGATTTGATAAAAGTGCAAAATTCTTTTATAGAATAAAAGTACGCGCGCACGTGAAAATGATGCTAACAATACCCTATATTATAAAATTGTAAATCTTTATCTGAATATAAGTGTGACGAAAAAATTAATGGACCGGATTTGAACTCAGGATCCCTCGTTTCGACACATAGCACTCTCACTGCTAATTATAAACCAAACGCTCCTTTGATTATGTTATTATTATTCCGTTCGCTTATCTCGACTTACAATAGCTTAACGGCCATAAATATTCTTTACAACAGGAAATTTTAAATTATAATATCTCGATAAGTAATCAGCACTGTCAAACTTTTTTATTTTCAACCACACAAACTATATATAACTATATATAATATAAAAGTAATATATTAAAAAACATGATTATCCATTTTTTCATTTGTACCTTAAAACTTATTATTTATTTATTTATTATTACTCATAATGTATTTATATTAATATTATTTATTATTATTGTAAATATTCTAATTACTTCAAATTATTAGCAAAAATAACTTTTAATATTCATAACTTACGTAATGATAACGTATCATTTATATAAATAATTTTCAAGAATATCAAAAATATTCTATATCTTTTAAAACTCGACTGTATAAAACTGAATGTAACTTCCATTTATCCTTATGATGAAAATTCAGAAAACACAAATAATTTCCCTGAAGCAAAATAATCGTATATTAGCATGGATTCGGATTTCGTTTTTAGGAAAATAAAAAAATATTCGCTTAAACAAATTATATGCTATTTCAATTGTGTTAAAGAAATTATTAAAACAGATTAAAATGTAAAAATAAATAGTTATATATACAGGACGTCCTAGAATATTGGGGATAATTTTCGTGTGCAGATAGAGCGAATTAAACTTATAGGCAAGAGACCCGTATGTAAGAGAAGGATGCATACAAGACAAATATATCTCGTTATTAAAATATTTCTCATTTGATGCTCACCCATTGTGCTACCCTTTCATCTTGTATCCGACCCTCATTTCGCTCCTTCCTTTTTTCTTGTATCTTTTCATCCGAGCGTGCATTCCATTTCTTAGGAATCTTAAGTCATTCATTGTTAAGATACTTTGAGTTTTGTGTTATAATCAGATTACACACAGAGTAACATGTTTATGATAGTGGAGGATGATAGTGGAGGATTGGCGACCCATACATATTATTTAAGTTTAAAAGCACGTATTTTGCACATAATGCAGTATTGAGATAGAATATAATGTCTTTTGCATGTATTTTTCATGTATAAGAAAAAGAGGTATTTTCAAATTATTATATTTCGAAAAGAAAAAATTATATCAATATGAAACAAAATGCATTTTAAAGCTAAAAGATGATACTTTCGAATAGCAAAACAAAATTTAAAAAAACCCTCGAAATCGTCATTTTTGGCCACTTTGTCATTATTTTTCTCAAAATTGTGACGTGATACACATTTGGATACCGGACTTGTGTTTAGCAGGCAAAAATACGTTGAAAATAATCAAGAGCGTAGCCAGACTTAGGTTTGGAGGAAAGGGGAGTTAAAAATATTTTTACATCTTTAAAGTATAAACTATCGTATATTTTTTAATAAAAATTATAAAATTATTTAACATAGCATGGAATAATAAATCAAATATATCTATTATACATATTATAGATCCGTATTATATATTATGTATTATATATATACATATTATATGTATAATATAAAATATAAATATTTATAATATTGAATATTAAGACTTAACTTTAAATAAACTTTAAGGAAAACACAAACTTTTCTTTGGGTAAAGGAATTATTATACACACAGCCTTCTCAATTTAAATTTGGCATAAACAAAAAATTAAAGAATAACAATTAATATTATAAAAAACAAAAGTCTAATATGCAACAACATATAAACTATTAAAGAACAATAAACATTTTAAAGAAACTCTCAAGTTATTCATTTTGATGCGAAAAAAAGTAATTCCATTCTTGGAACGCGCAGTCTAGTGTACTGTGTCTATATGGTCGAGCCATGGCGTGTCGGCGAGCCGGCGCGCGGCGCGTGAAGTTAGCCGCGCGCCAACGAAGTTTCGAATCCGCTATCTCAAGTTTCGTCGTTATGGCGTCGCGAGCGGATCGCGATTTCGTGCGTTCTCGTACTTTTCGCGCGTTGTTTTGCCGTTGCGAGAACACGTTGCTCGCGGGAGCGCCGCGAAGAACGCCGCGCGGCCGCAATTGCGAGCGAGCGAGTGCGGGCGATCCTCGGGAATGTCGTGGAAAAGTGTCGCGCGACAGTCTTATTTCGACGACGAGCAGCGATCGTAACGACGTTTCTCTCTCGCGAGTGAATATCTTGTGAAGATATACGTGTCTCGATGTGTCTCCGTAGTGTGTATATTATGCAAATATTGTGCGAGTACCATCTGTGAAGCTGAGAGGAGGAGGAGGTTAGGGGGAGCATCAGGCGCCGGCGGAGCAACTCTGGGTAAATAATTCATCACACATACATATATATAGGTTTTATGCATTCGTTACTCGATCGAGTGTTTGTTCCTTTTCACGCGAGAAAAATTGCATTTATAAATTTATAAAAGGATATTTCTTTCGGGAAAGTTATTTGAGGAAATGCCCGAAAGAAATGAGAGCGAAAAGAGAATTTAACGCGCGCGACAGTTGTGTTCTTAAATCATCGGGTAACTTGAATGCCACTATTATTGAACTGTATCTTTGTGTTGCAGATTAACATCGTGCTGTAACCCCGCTGCTGCGCGTCCTACTGGTGAGGGCTAAATTAATTTCTATTTTAGTCTCGGATAACGGATCTACGGAAAATGGACATGCAGTAAATACGTATACAATAATATAAATAAAATTAATATAATAATGTGATGAAGGTAAATGTCATGATAGGTGTCGTCGCTCTTTTGTGGATCCATTACCGATGCAGCACTTGTAGATAACATTACCGACGAGATAATATTAAAAACCAAATCCTGGAATTACCTAAAAAAAAAAATACCAAATTATCGTGATTAATAATGAACCATGAAATTAGTATTACGTTATAAGCTGATTATTTAAATTTTTACATGAATTTTTATAAAATTATCAATTTTGGATAATATTTTGTCAATTATAGCATGAATTTGTGCCACGAATATTGCGCGTGAAATTTATTTGTCCGATAATGATACTTGTCCGACGATTCGTACGGTCATTATTATCCTGCTACGATATGAGAAAGGTGATTTCGAGGTGCGCGAGTCCGCCGCGAGATGTCTCGCCCATTCGCTCCTCCGACCCGCCGCTTCGAAACGGCAGGCAGCGAGTAATCGCCAAATCTAATCAAATTTGCAATCACCGCCATCGCTTTGATCCGCCAATGACATTACACGAATCGGAGAACGGTGATGTACGTAATCAGATTAACTTCCCGCAGAAGGAAATTTTGAATAATATTTTAGAATGGTATTTCAAAAGAAAATTTCAAATTGTATTTCTACGTTCCGATGTTTCGTAATTTTCTTCTACTATTCCGGATATCGAAAATTGTATTTCAAGTGTAATTGTAATCGAATTCTTTGAATCGCTTCTAATTTGTATTCCAGACAAGACTGGAGTTTGGTCAATGATTAAATATCCCGACCAAGTCGCAGCTTCGATTATTTCGAAAACCGCAACGCCGCTCTTCGATAGATCGCGGATCGCGCTCGTTGAGCCGCGGTCGTGTATTTTTCGCGATTGTTGTACGGTCTAAAAGTGGATCACGCGCACGAACAATTGCTGCGAATGCCTCTCGCGAAGCGTCGAGCGTATTTGTCGTGCATTTCGCGATGTAATCGTTACGTGATATCACGATTTCGCTTCGATTGCCAGTCGAGTTTAATCGATTTGTTAATTCGATAATGCATCACACTTCTCGCTAAGCAATAAACGTAAATAAAACGTTTACATTTCTGAAATTAATACGTTCCTTCATCTGAAAATTTCTAAATTCTAGAATCTAAAAATTTCTAAAATCGCAATAATTTTCTGTACAACTCTCTTGTCTAAATGCTAATCTAGGATTATTTTAACATAGGGATTCGCAATTTTATAATTATAAGATAATCGATACAATTAATACTCGATATGTGTGTTGCAATTTTAAGAAGAATCTGTAATAATCTTAAGAAGAAATCACTGCAAAATTCGCAATTTCATCTAATCGCATTATGTATATATTGCCAACGCGAAATCAACATCTTGCCCTTATCGTTTTTGATCGCTAAAATTATTCATTGTCCCGAAAATTAGCTTGCATTTAGTTCGACACGTTATTATTTACTCCTAAGACATCTTTAACTCCACGTTATTGCGTGGAAGCGTTTCCAAATCCTCGTAAAGAGCTCGAGCAGCGGCGAATTTCCATAGAGATTCACCAAAACGTTCTCCACGGCTTTTAGCCAATAGAGGCGGATATCCGAATCGAAATATTTCCAGGCCCGTCATTGGTCGCGGCCGTGAGCCCCACTGGAAATAGAGTCGGGTGAAAACGTTTCGCCGACTGTGAAATCTCTCGTGGGGGATGCCATTGTGGGCGAATACGGGCCACAGGGGAGCTCAAATCACGCGACATCTTTCATATCCGTGATTCGATATTGAGGGTCCTCGTCGCGACTCGTCATTGAAGGAGAATTCCATTCGCGAAATAAGCCAAACCAAATATTCATCACCGCGACGCGACAACCACAAGTTTTCCTGTCGCGTTATCGCGCGTCAGAATTTTTCGCCGCGTTAACGCGCCGTCGTGGGGCTTTTACGAAAAAAAATAAGGACAAAAGAGTCATCGGGCAGTCACGAGGCGACACGCCCGATGAAAATTCTATCCACGTCGGGGACACGCGAGAAATATTCCTGAGGAAATACGTAGAAGAAAAATAATAACCGCGCGCGTGCTTTTTCGACCGACTATATCTATATCTATATATATATATATATAATATATATAAAACTCTACGCGCAAGGTCAATGGTAAACGCAAAAGTCAATGTCAAAGGTGAACGCCGCCCGACGGTGAAAAACGCCGATCACCTCGCACGCACCTTCATTAATTACAAACACCACACGTCATCAATCGACACGTCCCCCCCAGCACTTTCTTCCTTGTTCTGTGCTCTCAGCGAAATATTTCACGGCACAGCAGGAGAATGATATAGCTTACGCGTGCACGTGACGGCACGTAAAAATAGGACGCGCGGAACTACTAGTCCCAGAGCTAATTATCATTAAAATTTATTCATCGCTTGATATCCGTACGATACGTATTCTCGTTGATGCATTTCGTGTATATCGCGCGTTATTACGTATTAATTTACTACTCGCAATGCTACAAAATTATATATTATTACGAGTACGCGATATCTCTCTCGTGTATGATTTATGGAAACGTGTGACGTTGGGGGAAATTCTGAAAGTCATACGATTGTAATATTGATATTCCATCTTGCAGAATGAACGACGTACTAATCCGAAATCATTAATATATGAAGACAGTGATAAAAGTATCTTATCGTGATAAAATATACACCTCTCTTTCCTCGACAAATAATTTCGCGTTTCTCAGAAATTCGCGTCGCGTTTCCAATATCTGTGCATTTTTATAAAATCGTCCGTCCGTTTCGTACGATCGATCGGAGAACCGTCGATGAGAGACAAGCAGACGGCTTGACGTAATTATTTGCGCAAAATAGCTCCGGGCTGTAGGTGTCGGGAAAGTCGAACGGCCATAATAATCGCGAGAAGCAATTAAACGGGCTATTCTAGGATTTCTAACGAATCGTTTGTAAAGAATAGCCTTGCTCGAGCAATTATCTCGCAGCTGGCTTATCATCGCGTTGTCGTAACTCGAGCGGGATATATCTTAGTCGCACCTTTTATGCGTGCTTACGTCGAATCAATTGCAATGACGCGCGTGCTGACGTACATGCAGAGAGCGTCGTAGAGAACCCCTGGGCTTATCTTAATGATTAAATCTGATCTGGATGATTTATTGGCGATTTTTCCCTCGCCTCGCAGAAGGGGCGGCGGAAAGCGCCGCGAGTGGTCGCGGGGGGGGGGGAAGGGGTATCGAAATCAAGACTTCAAGAGCGCAATTAAGGAACGGAACATCTTTTTTAAAACCCATTAAAGTTTATACTCGCGCGACGGACTTTATACTCTCACGCGGGACAAACAGGCTCCGACGAGTGAGTCTCGGTCGGAATTTTCCGTAAAGAAGAAACGGTGTCGAATCACTTGAGAAATTTGTCATTGAAATTAAGGTCACAAGTTCTAAGGACTACCTGTATTTCACAGCACTCGGTCAACGATATTAACATAAATCATCTAACAACGCGAGAAGCTTCTTATTAGCGTATTGTTCGCGATCGGGCAAGGACGGGCTTGAAAAATCGCGAAAGGTCGTCGAAAACATAAATCCGTTATCGAGACGGTGCATTTCGATTGGAATAGACGTTACGCAAATATTTCTCGATGAGAATAGTAAAAAAAAATTAATCTTGACCGTGTTTTTACTCGTTGCAAAAATATACAGACTCTTTACATGCGGTATATACATACTTAAATGTGTAATGTCGCACAGCATACATAGAGATGCAACGAGAATATGTAAGATTTAACTTTTTTAATATAATAAACTCGCCCTTAGTAAAGTGTTCTTGATCGCGTTAAGTACTCCTTTCACGCGGCGGAGGAAATTTCCCATCAGTACCGAGCATTTTTTCTTCCCGAGGCTCGCACGATCCCAGGAAAATTCGATACCCGGCCGAGAGAGGGGACATGCGGTTGCTGCGGGACACCCCGTATAGCAATGTCTCCTCTTTCGGCCGCTTTTGAGCCTCACGGGAGTGACATTGGCTGTTCTCGTATTGATTTATATGCTCGCCGCTGCACGCGGCCCCGGCCACGGCTGGTAAGCGACGGCCACCTCGCCTTGCACTTGAAGATGCAATCGAATCGTGCCTTCTTCTTTCGCCTTGGGAAGAGAGAGAAACGACGATCGATGGTGTCGTGAGGGCCCCCGAGAGCACGCGCACATGCTGCGCATCGCATCGCATTGCATCACATCGCGCCCCCCGGTCCACGTCGCGGCTCCTCCCGATCGCACCGGCGAAACCGATCGACGGCGGGCGGCCTCGCCGAAATTCACGCCCGTTCGATGAGCGCACACGTAGAATGCGTATTATTACATTGGTGTACGTCGAATTAGCGAGATACCGTGTAACGGGCGCTATGCGATCGCTATATACGATCGCTGTACGGAAAATCGGAGTTGTCGCGTGGAAAGTGTCTCGCGATCGGGCCGGTCGAGAAAGTATTCTAACACGTGTGCGGAATATGTATGCGTATTTGAAAAAAAAAATCTCTGTTTTCTTTTCTTCTCTTGATATATTTCAGGTCGATTTCGCGTTGACGGGAATACTTGGTTCGTGAGGCTGGGTCCGGCGTTTCCCTAAAATATTCCCGCGCCGGAATATTTCGCCGTCCGCAAAATGCTTACGATAAATTTTCGCCAAACTGCGAGCCACGCGCAGTATTCGCCACGTTGCGTTTCCGCGAGGACGGCTGAATGGCGATCATTAGCGAAAAGAATGAGCGAAGAATGCCGCGGTCATATAATTCGAGCTCCCCGAGAAAAGACAAGCTTCCGTCGAAGGGAGGTAGGGGGGGGGAAAGGGGGTACGAATTTGCACGAGGAAATCGTACAAGAATTGCCGACGTTTCGCAACTGCAGCCTTTAAATATGCAATTTCATCCCGCTGGGTCGAGGCCGGAGCGGACTAGAAGTCCGCAAGCTCGATTTCGTCACGTCGCCTTCGCGCAAACCGCAAGCGAGACGCGATTCCCCCGGAAACCCTTCGCCGACTTCCTTTTTTTTCACGCGATAATCCGGGTAATACCGGGTGGTCCGTTGAAAAACGGAGCGGTTGAATGTCCACGCATCGGGGCGGTTCTCCCGTAACTCGCGTCGAATTTTCTCTAACTTAATTCTTTCTTCCAATTTTCATAGATTAAGTATCTTGGCAATTAAAAACGTAAAGGTAAACGTTTTTTCCGAATCGACTTGTATGAATATTTTTGAAGCGCAAAACTTTTCATGAATTACCATTTTACGTACAATACTTTTTAACCGCGCTGAAAAGTTCTGCAACTTACCTCTTTCGTGACCTCCTTAGTTTCTGAAACATAGCGAAGGAAGGTCGAGAGGGAGGAAGCCAGAGGGAAAGGAAAAGAAACGCAGAGACGGCGATATCGTTAAGTTATCGTATTCGAAATTAATCCCTGCCACTTTTCTTCCCTCTCCTCCTCCGTCGGCGTTATTGTCGCCGGCAAAATCCGTTGCTGCAACCCTTGGCACGTCGCCATTACGTACGCGCCGCACTTTCGTACAAGTTCCTTTCTTCTCTCCTTTCTCGCCGCCTCTGTACTCCTCTCGTTTCTCGTCGTTTTGGCCGGCACCATACGTCCCGGGCTTTCCTTCGGCCCTTCGTAGCCCGGCCCTTTCAGTCTCGACAATGAAAGCGAGAGCCGGTTGCGCGCGCGGACCGCAGCTGATCCGCACGGTCTCCCGGCTTCGGTAATTGGATACGACAGTTTTTAATTAACGCGTTCGTCTCGAGGCTGCGACTCCCAGAATGCCGCAGGTCTGGTTTATAGCCCTTTATAAACGTGATTTATCGGTAATGCGCCGTAACACGCTATTACGTGTGATCTCTATGCAAAATGTATTATTAATAATGTATAAATAAAAATATAGAATGATGTATATTAATACTTGAGAAATTTCTCATTACGCCGCTTTTGAGATATGTTCTCATATCTTCTCTTTATCAGAAAATTTATCAGAAATTATCAGAATTTATCAGAAAATAACTACAAAAATAAAACCTAATTAAATATAATCTTTCTAAATTAACGAGTAATCAACGAGTGATCAACGAAGCTTCTTCCGAGTGATTATTACTTTTGTATTTGTTGCTTGAAGCGCGATGTGGATATTTTGAAAAGATATTGCAAAAGATTAGAAACTTATAGGATAGGTTGAAGTATGTACATTACCTGAAAAAAAAAAACTTACCAGAGTAATTTTTAACATGAAATATAAATATATTTGGGTGGTATTGTACAGTCAGTGATTCGTTCGTATATACAGAATTATGTACATCATATGTCGAACATTACATGTCGAACACTCTCGTTCTGGTGATTCGCACACAATTTACACACACACACACACACACACACACGCATGCGCTCCATCGTTCCCACACGCGTGCAAATACACAACCGACGCGACTTACACGCGTCGCGCCAAACTAGTGATCCATACAGCGCTCACGCACTCATCAATTCTTGATTCGTGTTCTTCTCTCTCTTTTTTTATAGTCTAAGTCTCGAATATAGTTTTTTTTTTTTGGCGTTCGTATAACCGCATGTCGCGCAAATTTTCGATCTGATTCTCATCTGCGACGTTCGCCGACGTTCGCCGAGTTTACACTCCTCCCTCGCTGGGCCAATATCGGAATCGGAATCGACATCGAGTCCTTTGTTATTCTAAGGGATCGCCCGCTCGTTATTATACATGTGCGCGCATATACAAGTGACTTGGAGATTTAAGAAATCTGAAATAACAAAGATGTTTGAAAAATATTTCAATTATCCCGCAATAGTCATCTAAGGACTTAAGCGAGCAAACGACGTGGCATCTCCGCTAAATTTTTCTGAAATCGAAGAAATATCGCAACGCCGTTATTATTATCTCACGGAAACGAAGACTCGCTCCTCTAGGACACCCTGTATATACGCGCACGTCGATACGAGCGATCGCCCACTCATCGATCATAACTCTAATATGATGGGAATCATCTCGTCGTCAACTCTCGTTTCGCCAGCGGCGAAGGTAAATTCCGTCAGTTCTTTTTTTTTCCGAAGATGAGCGTCTTCCAAAGATAAGAGAAGCGAGGGAGAAGCGTGATCTCGTCTAAAGTGTATGCGTTACACGAAAGTGGCAACGGCGGAATATTCCGTATAATTGCACGTATACGTACAGTTGGCATATATAAGCGCGCCGGGTCGTTTTGATCGTTTCTTTTCCCTTCCGTATCCTTCGCGTTTCTGCCTCCTCTTTTCTATCCCGCTCTCGCGTTTACTCTATTACAGCACTGTGTGGATGTCTCTTTTTCCCCCTTTCCCTTCTTTTTTTTTATTTTTACTCTCGCCCGACCTCTCCGTAGTTCAGCCTCTTTGCGTTTTTTTTCCCCCTCTTTTTGCGCCACGTTTCTTTTTTCCCCTCTTTGTTCTCTTCGTTACTAACCGCACAACGAGGTATCCGTACTTTAGACTTTTCGACTACTAAGTTAGAGAATAAGCGTAGAAATGTATCACACTAGAGACTTGTACGTTACCTTAAATGCATAGGTAGGTATAATTCCTTCTCGTTTACTTCGTTTCTATCGCGTCTTTTTCCTGATATCTTTTTTTTGTCCGCGACGTTTTCTCATGTTTTCTCACTGCTGTCTATTTGTAATAATGTTAGCGTAGTAGTTAGTTAGTTTGGCTATATAGCCTCGCGTTTCCCACCGCAGACTCCCACGATTCTCCGAAATCTAGAAAGAGGCCACGACTATAGCGAGCGAACGAGCGAGCGAGAGAGAGAGAGAGAGAGAGAGAGAGAGAGAGAGAAGCGAAGTATAGATCAAAGAGAGGTAGACAAAGAGAAGAGGAAGAACGGGGAGATATCAATTTATTGATCTGGGACAAGCTCCGCCGGAACAAGACAAACAAGATATTCAACAGGTAAATCGTGCATACTAGCGTAACCACGGAAAAGCGGTAGAAGCAAAACTAACACAAAGTAAAAGGAGAAATAAAACGGCCGGAACTAGCATGTATAACAAGAAAATCCGATAGAAAAAGAGAAAGAAAAGAGAGAAGGAAATGATTAAAAAAAAAAAGAGAGGGACGTAAGTGGGCATTTAGAAAGCGTACTTCAAATCTTTTATGAGGACTCCCAGATTTGGTACTCGAATATGTGCTGCTGAAAAAGTCAAGTGCAACCGAAAGAAATATTAAACACACAAGATATTCCAAAGAGAGAAGAAGGCCAAAAAAAAAATAAATAAAAGGAAGATGAAGTTTCAAAAGAAGATGAATTTAAGGAACGTGCTTCGATCGCTTTCTGAAAGCCTTCAAGATGTGGACCTTGAATATGCGCTTGAGTTGAGTTAGAAAGAAGCTTGAGAGTGAGTTGAAAAGAGAGAAAAAGAGAAAGAGAAAGAAAGAATGGAGAAAGAGAGAAGGAAAAAGTAAAATGGAGAGAGTAGAGTTAGAAGGAAGAAGAAGATAAAGGGAAAAAAGAAGAATGGTCACAACACGTTAAATAGGCGGGGAAAAAAAAGAGAGCGCGGCGGAGGAGAGAGAAGCAAGGGAGGTGTGAAGAGAAGGAAACGGCGGTGTCGCAGACGGAACCTTTGACACGAGACATACATCGGGCATACAAAGTCCGCGATAACGCGACGGCAAGAAGAGAGAGAGAAAGAGTAAGAAGACTTGGTATACGGAATGAGGTCGGAAAGGTGGACGATCCAAGTTTCCCCTCGAAGCACGCTTCCGCCATTTCAATTCGAGGGAAATACATATGACTCGCGAAATTGTCCCCTCCCCGGTGGGCCCATCCCTCCGATTCGAAGATATCGAGTTCGAAAACGAGAAACCGGTCACGCCAGGTTTCCCAATCGGAAAATCGAAGACGCGTTTATCTGAGAAGTCAAGGGTCTCTCCCGAAAAAGCAGTCTTCGTACTAATCCGGGAAATTAAGGATATCGATCTCTCTTTCCGCTCCTCGTTCCGAATCGGAGATTCGAGAGAAACGCTTTTACCGCGCGCGCGAGAGTACTTTCTCTATTTTAAGAAACTACGATGATTTTAATCGCGATCCCATCGATCGCGCGTTTTTCTTTCGCTCGCGGACCTAAATTGGAAGACCGCCGCAAAGTCGATTCGGGCGCGAGTTCACTCTTCCTCGTCTTGCGAGCGCTCTTTATTTCAGTCGAGAAAATCAAGGACGCATCGATCTGGCGCGCCGGCTTTTCCTTTCGTTCCGAGAGAGCGCCCTTCGTGCTAATTAGTAACACCGCAGACGCCATCGATCGCGCCAACTTTTCCTTTCACTTCGAATGCGCGCCCTTCGTTCCAGTTAAAAAGCTAACGCGACGCATCGATCGCGTCTGCCCCCGCGGACAGAATTTTCCCTGTATTTCGAACAAATTCCATTTCTATTTTCGGAAAATCAAGAAAACGATTTTGTGCCCGCTGAGATAAAAGCAGATCGTGAGATCAATTGATCTCCTGCAACAATTAAACCCTATTGCTTCTCGTAAACTTTGTCTTTACTTTCTTTATATCGATCGCTTGAAACTTTTCCTTCTTCGAGAATTCTCCGCGACAAAGCAATTAGAGGTCGAGCGCGTCGATCCTTTGCCCTTCGTACTGAAGAAACGCATCGATCCCTGGGAATTCCGATGCCGCCGAAGCCGACGCGGAATGAAGGCGGAATTTCATCGCGTCGACGGACCGCGTCGAAAACAAAGAGCTCTCGACGTGCGTGTGTTAGAATAGGGTGCAAAAGGGAATGAGAGAGAAAGAGAGAGAAAGAAAGAGAGAGAGAGAAGGAGAGATGCATTTTATCGTGGAGAATGGGAGGCAGAGAGACGGATGAAGAGTAGAGAAAGAGGCAGGGGCTAGAGAGGAACGAGTGCACGGAGAAATGTCGAGATTGTCAAACGGTAGACGGTATCGATTGGTCGCAGGCAGGCCTCAATTCGCTCATAGGAGCGTATTCGGCGGGCGCTCGGTGACGCTTTTCTCTCTCTCTCTCTCTCTCTCTGCCGCGCGATGGCGATTTTTGCCAGATCGATCGCGGTCGAGACTCGAGAGCCGTCGCGTCGTCGTCGTCATTGTCGTCGCCGTCGCCGTCGTCGTCGTCGTCGTCGTCGTCGTCGTCATTGTCACCTCGTTGCATCGTCGTCGATATGAGATGCAGGGGCGTGGTCCAGCGTTCGAATCGCGTCGCATCCGCGTCTGAGAAGGAGCACCGGCGGCCCCTCTTCAGGTGGGATAGGCAGAAATTGTGTTAGGAAGTTTCGCCGCTGCAATTTCTGCGAATTGAAAGCCGTAAGAGAAAAGGGGTGGAAACTCGCCTATCACGATCGAACGTGATTGTGACATCGATGTGATCGATGCTGCTCGATAGAAACTCCCGCTCGCGAGAACGCGTGTATGTACGTCGCGCAAAAACGCAGGGCGCTCGGCTCTATTCAGCAGTTAATACAATTTGGAACGTCTCCCGCTTGCGTAACCACGCACGTCGCAAGCCTCGACGCGAAACAATTGGCTAAACATTAATACGATTTGGAGCGCCTTGCATAACGCGCACCGACCGCGCGACATCCATCCATTGCGCAATTTTTGTTCCGCGCGCGTGTACAGCGGGAATGCTTGTAGCGACAGTTTCGCCAAGTTGTGTTTCTGATACGTAAATAGATACGGAATTTGGACAAAATTTTGACAGAATATCAGAGGAAAATATCATATCCCTTGTCGCGAAGCAACATTTCGATATTATCGTTGAAAGCGTGTCATATGTATTTGTGCAACATTAATGTTTAAAAGTGATATAATCCTTGAATAATCCTTCTTTTACGAAACAACACGCGCATTAAAACTTCAAACAGCAATTGCGAATGCAGGATTGTTATCGATATTTTAACATGGCGCGTATCAGAAAAGCTTGTTTATACTGACTTTGCAATGACGCTGACGAATTCCCATCGCGATCGCGAAAAACGCACGTTCAAAAGCGCGGGCGGATCGCACACGTGGGTCTAGAAGTCGGATGACCCTAATAATTCTTCCCGGTCCCAGCAATTGATCCTTCCATTGAGCGAGCGGGCGAAATCCATCGAGGAAGGCTGCGATGCGCGGATAGAAGAGAGGAGGATCGAGCGAAGAAAGGAACACGATAGGACGTGATTGCGGGATCGAAATGGACCCTCTTCCAATGAATTTCCACTCGCTTGGATTTAGGATCGGAATCGAATGGCTCTTTTTTTTCCTCTTCCTCCTTTATGAATAAAGAAATCAAAGAATGTCTGATAAATTCCCTTCCTTTCTCTCGATTTCCGAAATCTCTCGATGTCGACTCGGGGGGGGATTTTTAGGAAGAGACACCGTCGATTTCAAAGCTTTCTTCGCAACCTCTCGCGTGATCGTACAGTCATTTCGCTATCTTTCAATTCACGGCTCGCGTTCTTTGAATCTCCGAATCATTCTCTCTTTCTCTCTCTCTCTCTCTCTCTCTATCTATTTCGCCCTCCATGAGACGGCGAGCCCTCTCATGGTCGGGATTTCGTCGTACCCAGCGCTTAAGTCGTGGCCCTCTGTCCCCGGGTTCCTGGACCGGGCGTGTCCGCGGAGAGGGAGGGAAAGGCAAGCCGGAGGGTTGGTGGGGCCCGGGTTCTACGGAAAAAGCCTTAGGTATATCTTTACGAGCGGAGCCATAAAAGCTGTGGGAGTTCCTCTCGTCCGTCCGTCCGACCGTTCGTTCGTTCGTTCGTTCGTTCGTTCGTTCGTTCGCTCGTTCGTCGATTAACTCTCTTCCTCGTGGGGTATGGTATGGACCGCGCTCGAGCGGCTACGATCCTTATTGTCGTATATTCTTCGGGTCCGTATAATACAGACGGCTAGTACGGATAGTTGTTGGTCGTGTACAACTACCGGTCTTTCTCACTCTCTCTCTCTCTCTCTCGCGTTCGCTTGCTAGCACGCTCGTTCTCTCTTGCTCCGTCGAGCAATACACCCAGTGCACAATACGGCTCTCGAGGATGGCGACGGCGACGGAGCCGATCCCTTCGAATTACACACGCATACACATACACGCACAACACACACACACACACACATCAGTTGGTGCTTTCGTACAACCCTTGACTATAAGGGTTGACACGGTCTCACGGACAATTTTTGAATACCGCGTAACTTCAGTGACAGACATTCCCTATTCTTGTGCAGTCCGCACTAAATGCAATTGAAGAAACTTTATCACAAGTAAGATATTCGCCTGGAAGTCCTTTGTTGGTGTGTATTGCAATCTCCAGGTTCTTAGCATTTTGAAATAGCGCACAATTTTCGACGCTCGACTTTATATCGTGTTCGTTTGCGAACGAATGCGGCTTATCAGAATCCGTTTATAAACTTCCGGCGTCGCGTCAAGATCGTGAGGGATGTAAAATTATTATTTGAATACAATCGATAAACAGTCAAAATGCATCCGGAGGTATGTAAATGAATTTTGATTTGCATCTGCAAAGATCGGCGTTATCGAACCACTGAAATCGATACAGTATCGGTAATATCTCACGTGTCACGCAGGACACCGGAGAAACGATCCTCGTACTTGCGTACCGGGATGTGCTTTTCCATTAGAGAAAAATGTAGGCATGGAAAATTGAACTTTTCTAAATCATAACGGCTTGGAGACCCGAATCGATCCTGGGATTATATTTTATCCGCGGGAAAAATGTGACATATTTGCGAGACGTAGTAACCGAGGCATTATGCGGATATTCACACGTCTTTCCATAACGCCCTTGTAGCGCCGTCCGGAGCGTGAACCGGACCGATTCAGGCTCATGAATTTTCTTTGCGAACGAACGAATGAATGAACGAATGAAAAGCGGCTTGCGCTATTGTGAGCCGGGGGTGCGACCCTTCGACTATCATTTTTCGTCGCAGTGCGAAAACCAGGACGAATCCTGCCGTGCGATCCCGTCGAAATCTCGCGGTCGCGTCGTCGTGTCGCCTCGTGCGATTTGACCGGAGAGGAGCCCGGAGAGGAAATAAAATCTCCGCGAGCAACGAGTCGTCTCTCATCCCGCTGCATAATCGATGCGTAAAATGGGAGAAAATTTTTAAAAATACCGCTACATTTGTGCAATAGAAATAGACAGTTGTAGAAGGAGCGAGGTTTTATTTTCTTCGGGCTCTCTCGCGCGCGTTTAGATCAACAATTTCCGCCGTGCATTCCTCCTCGTTTAAGCTCGGATTACGCGGCGCTTTTTCACCGGCAACTGGCGCACTTTTTTTCTCTCAACCCTGCGTCACGCTCGATCGAATTTTTCCATGTCACGCACGACGCGGCTGGCAGATATATTCGTTCTAATAAAAGAGGACGGTGCAACCGGTTTAAAACAAAATTTTCAGCACAGGATGCTCGCAACGGCACGCTATTCTTTCTGCAAGTAATAAAGCATCGCGAGCGTAAATGTTTATTTATCCAAGTTGCATCAGATTCGCGGTATTTCTTCATTCACAGATTCTATAAAAAGTTTAGAGTCCTCTCATCGACACTTTTTATAGAAGACTTATCACAAATTTCATACCTGCGGTATCTTGACAATTAAATCTCAAATAAAGAGTCGAATTAAATCGATTGAAAGGCAAAAACTTTTGCCAATTTTTTTTACGTATTTGGTGTATTGATTTATTTTTTGCAAGATTTTTTTAGATATATATGTATATAATATAGAACAAATGTAAAATAGAATAAATCCATAAAATATTTAAAGGCTAAAAAAATATTTGTAGACAACATTTCAGTCCCCGGAACGGAAGACTGGTGTCCTACAGTGCGATTCGGACACATAAATTCCGCGCGTCGCGAACGATGAAACTCCACGGCACCGCCTCGCTGCAAAAAAGATATAAAGTCGTACGTCTGCCGGCATAATCGCGCGTGACACACATACGCACACACGCGCACAGAGGCGGAGCGGCTTTTTCCGCCGGGTAGGCCCCCGAAAAAGCGTCGCGCGATCCGGACTTAAACCGCGCGGGAATCCCGGAACCCGCAACAGTGCACAGTGACTCTCTGTGTTCTCCACCCCGGCCCGGTACTTTCAGGGAGGCGCGCACGGAGAAAGAGAGAGAGAGAAAGAAAGAGAGCCTCGTACACGCGCATTCTCCTTCTCTCTCTCTCTCTCTCTTTCTGTCGCGGACGAGCTTATCTGGTCAAACAGACCGAGCGTGTCTTCTGGTTCTTTTCGGATTCCGGCGAACGATAAGCGAGGAGTTATCGCGTCCCCCGGCGGCCGGTTGAATCGATACTCTTGTCCCCGTTCGATCTATGCGCGGGCGCGTTCGCGCGATCGGTTCCTCTCTTCGTGCCCCGCTCGTTTTTTCGTCGTTTCTAATTTCTTCCCTCGTTAGAAATATACGGCGCTATTTCGCCGTCGTCGGATACGCACTTCCGTTCGGCGAAAGTCGAAACGTGCCGCGGGGGAAGCGAGGAAACCGAATCGGTCGAGCGATACATCGCATCACAGATGTATCCAGTGGAGAGAGGATTCACTTTGAGTTCATGGAAATATTACTAAATGGGAGATAGGCTACGTCGAAGTAGTTTAACTACTTTAGAGCCGTTACGAATTTAAGTCTTTCAGATCGGAAGGCTGGCTCTATTAATGGAGAATGAGTTCAGTTATCTAGGTAATAGTAACCGATTGCGTTTTTCGTAGAACGGGAGATTGTTTCAACGACCGAATATTTCCAGCTTGGCGTCGAGTTCGTCCGTTCAGACAACAGGATCACCTCAATTAATTAAATAATTAAGATTTTTATTAATAGAAATAAGGAAAATAAGAAGGAATGGGGCTGGAGCGGTATTCGGTTCCTGCAAATGATTACGTGGATCTGGATCATATCATGTAATTATCACTTCATTTTACACACCACGTCTTCTCCCTTTATCTGAAAAGCTGTACCTCTATCGGCACCATCCTGCCTTTTTCAATCGTGTATCTTACTTTCGACATTAACGAATCTCGACGTTGACGGTCGTGGGCGGTCGTCCCGACCTCGCCGAACGGTCGAACTATTCTCGCAGAAGCGAGTGTACCTCGCCTCTACCAACGCACGGACATGCGGACGCACTCTCTCACATTCTCTCGCTCTTAGACGATAGCATACTGCAAGTATTTTAACGTACATTAGTACACGATATAGGCTTTCTTGCTCAGTCAGTAGTAAGGGCGCTAGCTCATACATGTACGAGGTGGCCCGGATTGAAGGCGCAGCGGGGAACCGATTCTCCCGTGCGTTCGGAGGTTTCGGCGATCGATTCTTTCTCCCCGAGGGAAACGTCGAGCGATTCGCCCGTGTTCTCACGTCACCGCACCGATTCCCTCGGCACGATTCCTCGAACGTCCGACTTGAGTTTGGCGAAAATTTTCCCCGCGCGAGACCGCGATCGCGGGTGAGTTGTAAAGCCTTCGCGATCATCGCGCGCCGGGCAAGTCGGCGCACGAGGAGCGTTACCCTCCTTTGATCCGGGCCCCGCCCTTCTCTTCCGGGCCACTCCGTATGTACACACTATACATATACATATATGTTAATAATTTGAGGCAGTTTACGTCACTTCTTTTTAAGGCCGAGTTAACAGTAGTGAACTATAAAATGTACGTATGTATGCGTGTGTGTGTGTGTGTATGCGTGTGTGCACGTGTGTTGAGTATCTGTATGTGCGCGCGCGACGCGCAACTATCGGCCATGTTCATAGCGAGCAGGCTGCTGACGGGATGAAGGGTACGGGGGAATGAACGAAAGGATGAACTCGTGAAGTGGAAGGAACGGCGAGGGCGGGGGTGCAGTGATGATCGTCCGGTGGGGAAGCACGACGATTTCGAAAAATTTGACGACTGATACGAAACGAGAGAGAATTCACGTTTTCAGCGGAGGACAGACAGACGCATTCGAGAGTGTACCCCGGCTTATTCATCCCTTCCCCTTTTGTTCCTCCTGTCGCTCACTCTCCTCTGCCTTTTGAAGAACTGCGTCGAGCGATAGCGAACGGAAAAGCGTCGATCGATCGGGCGTTTCGCGATGTTGTTGACGGAAACGCTTCGGGTAACGGGAAGTTCTGAATTCCGCGAGACTTTCTTTCCGAACCGAAAAGCGGCATTGCAATAAATTGAGAAATGTTTTCGGCTTGTATATCCGGGTTGTGACCGTTGACATTTGCATCTGTTAAATACGAGGATTAACATTATTCTACGATATACATCACGATGGCCTTTTCTATGGAAGACCTTTACAAAGAAGCTGATTGTTCTGCAAAATATTCTAATCAGAAATTACTGGGGCTGCAATTATTCGACTCTGTTACGGGCTATATGTATCGCCGCAAGTGCTCGTTATCCTGCCGTATCTCAACAGCGCTGTAAAGTTCAACCGTTCCATGTGAGAATCCTTGGTTTTTATCTGACGCGCGACGTAGCGAAGCGGGCAGAACACCGTGGATTATTTTCACAAGCTGGGGGCATCAGGGCGGAGGGAAACGCGTTAGTTTTTCCTAGTTGGGTACTTGGGGGCCGGGCCGGTTCCACTGACATCGGTTAACGCCCAAGTACGGTCGCTGGGTCTTTCGCGCAGTCCGCGTCTACGGGGTGTCTCGATTGTACGGCGCCGTTGCCTTCCAGAGAGAGAAGCGAATCCTAATGCCTGGATAGATCTTTTAGTCCCGTCACGCCAAATAACCTTTTCCCGTAACATTTTTATACAGGCGTCGCTCTTTCGCGCTTTTCGCTTTCGGTCTTTATTTTATGATCGCGATTCACTTTCTGCACAATTATATCGCGAGCATAAGTACCTTAGCGAGATTCTTTAACGAGAGAATTAGATTCAAAATGGAATACGAACAGAAAGAAATTCCACACTCATATTCAAAATCGTACACTCCGCACATCCCTCGTTGCAATGCGGCGAGCAATGGGAAGTGGGCTTCCGATCCCTCCATGCGAAATAGAGCTCTCACGAGCGAGGATTCCTCCCGGACGGTAGATACGCGGCGCGAGGGGGGCCCGTTTAACGTCTCGCGATATAGAGGTATCTTTCTTCCTTTCTCTCTCTCTCTTCTCGCTTTCGGTACGGCGGGCCGGTCGTTCGGGGTAATAATAATAAATGCGCGGCCAGGGCCTATGGAAGCGAACGAACGGATATACGGGCCGTACCAGTATACAATATCTAAATGCGAGAGAGAAGTAATACCGGCGATAAAAGAGAACTACGGCGGTATCGCGCGCGGTGTGTAACGATCTCGGGACGCCGTTCGGACAAAGAGCCCGTGCGTGCCGCCGCGCCGTGGAGGTGTGTGCGCGCATACAGGGTGTCCCGTTTTGTCACGTACGGTAGGTCATTCCGTTTGGAAAAAAAAAAGAAGAAAAATGACGGCAACGGAGCGATTCGAGTATCCGAGATACGCTCCCTGCCCGCGGGCGATTTTCCTCCACCTTCAAGGTTTTTCAACTATTGTCCGAAATACTTTTCGATCTAAACAATGTAATTTCGATGACATTCGCACGATTGTTTCTTTAAATAAATAAGGATATCCCCTGTGCATAAGTTGGATGTGTTAATATGTATGTCGAGAACGTCGTGTGTTTGAATGGTAATGTGTGAGTGTAAATGATGTATCTAGATGCGTGTGTGTTAGAAAAAGGAGAAGAAAGAGAGAGAGACACAGGGCGGATGTTCGCGAATACGTAAGAAGACCATTTCTGTTGCTTCACAGCATTGTAGAAAAGGAGAGTAAACGTTACTCATTCGACAAAAAGACGAAGACGGCCATAGCTTTTTTGGCACACTCAGTCTGTGTGCGCTTTGAACACAAAAGAGATATTTTACCCCGCAGACTACAGAATTCGGCAGCGTCCAAGATTTTTCTATCTTCCTCGACTTTCTCGCTCTCGACGATACTGACATATTTTTGTTATTTTTTCTGTTCACTAACGGTTTTTCTATGTTAATTTTAATATCGTCATGATTAATCACATTTTAGTTTTATCTCGATATCGCGAAATTGATTTAGGAACGCATAATAAATTCTTCTTTTTTTGCTTTTCGAAGATTTACGATAGTTTCCTCTAAACTGGTCTTGAATTAAACTTCAAGTTTCCAATTTGGTTGTAAAGCATGAAAGAAAGGAATGTTAATTTACGTTCTAGAATGAAACCTCTCTAAAAACAAACAAAAATAATTTCGGATAAATGTTCGGGATAAATATAACAAAAATGTTTACTTCGTTCAATTGTATTCAAAAAGATTTAAACAGAACTATAAATGTTTAGTGCCGTAATCGGTACCCTCGAAGCTAAAGATTCAAAAATTGCTGTTTATAAGCTACTTTTCTTTTCTTATTTGTTACTTTGTCTCTATTTCTCCCTGCCTTTTCACAAATAAAAATAACGACCTGAGTGGAAAAAATTTCGGTGCAGCTATTGCGGACGAAGACACACACACACGCACATATGCAAGATAGAGATATCGATATGATCTTCTAATGCGGCACGCATTCACATATTTCGATCGTTAACAATGACAAGATGGAATACCTTCTAGAAATGGGCTATACCAGATGCCTACGAATGTTTTAAGATGCGAGTCTCTCAGTCGGCGCCGACAACGTGATTGATGGACTTAAGGCCGAGCCGAACTTCTACACGCAGCGTCACATTAGCAAGTGCCATATGCAACGACGGTAGCTGCAAGGAAACTCAATATTCCGATCCCTGTGAAACTTGGGACGACGTCGTTGTGCGGGCGATCGTCCACGATTCTTTGAAGTCTTTCTACGTACCCGTGAAATTGTCATCGAGGACAATCGTACTGAAATCAGGAACTGTTTGTGCTCTTAGTGACGACTTTTATCTCGGTTATAATGATGGATATGTGTACTTGAAGCCAATGCCAACGATTTTGTGCAACTTCCAGCAATATGACATAGTCTACGAGGGACCAGCAAATAAAAATCAAAGATCCTTCTTTCCTCGCAGCCTCATCATCTCGCACGAGGACCGATCGACCAGAGGAACAGAGGAACCTCCATCCCAGAGAGCAACTCTTTATTTCAACCCGTAGAACGGGATCCACGAAATGCATCAAAGGACTTTGCAGGATGTACACGTGGGGGGCACGGAAAACTCGGGACGATTATATCTCGGGTCCCCGTGAGCTTCTCCCCCTGCCGACCCC